>JACAXG010000002.1:15339967-15398322 GCA_018881555.1 Amblyornis subalaris
AAAAGAAAAGAAAAGAAAAAAAAGAAAAAGGAAAGGAAAGGAAAAGAAAAAAGGAAAGGGAAAGAAAAGAAAAGAAAAGAAAAGAAAAGAAAAGAAAAGAAAAGAAAAGAAAAGAAAAGAAAAGAAAAAAGAAAAGAAAAGAAAAGAAAAGAAAAGAAAAGAAAAGAAAAAAGAAAAGAAAAGAAAAGAAAAAAGAAAAGAGGACAGGAGAGGAAAGGAGAGGAGATGGGAGAGGAGGGGAGGGGAGGCAAGGCAAGGCAAGGCAAGGTAAGGCAAGGGCAACACATTACTTTCGGTTCAGCACAGCTACTAAGCATGTACATCAAACTGGATGTGTGTGTCCCATAGGATATAGTTAAAATGCAATTACTTTACAGAGGCATTATTAGATGTCAATGTTAATTGACTGTACAAAGAATTTCTAATGATCTGCTGTGTGTGCTGTGGTAATAGGTCTAAGTGGGCAATAATTTAAATTCTRTGATGGTTGAATATGGTGAGTAAAGTAAACCACTATAGCTCTGCATCTAGAAGTGAAAGCAAAAATGCTTTCAATCAAAAAGCTTTTTGGGGTGAATTAAGTGGTGTCTTGGTTTTGGCTGGGATAGAGTTAATTTTTTTTTAGTGTGTAGTACAGTGCAGTGTTTTGGATACAGTGCAAATAATCTTGAAAACACACTGACATTTTAGTTGATGTTAAGTAGTGCTTACCATAAGTCAAGAACTCTCTAGTTTTGCCAGTGAGGAGATGCGCAAGACACTGAGAGAGGACACAGTGGGACAGCTGACCCCAGCTGACTGAAGGGACATGCTATACCATACAGCACATTATTCAGCATATAAAGCTGGGGGAAGAAGGACGGGGGGAGCATTCATAGGGATGTCATTTGTCTTCCCCCGTCACTCTTACATGTGATGGAGCCCTGTTTTCCTGGGAATGGGTGAACACCTGGCTGCGCTTGAGAAGTGGTGGATGAATTCCTTGTTTTGCTTTTCTGACATGCATAGCTTTTGCTTTACCTGTTAAACTGTCTTTATCTCAACCCACAAATTTTTTTACTTCTATTCTTCTAATTCTCTTTCTGATCCCATTGGTCGGGGAGTGAGAAAGTAGCTGTGTGGTACTTTGTTGCTGACTGTGCTTAAACCCAAAGGAATAGGCTTAAACACCACTGTGATGAGTGAAAACACAGAAGTAAATAAATCTCACATACATATGTGATACAGTCTACCAAGAATCAACTTCTGGTATCCATGTTAAACAATGAGGTGAAAGAGAATAGCTCCAGAAAATTTTGCCGTCTCATGCTAATATTGAATCCTTTGCATAATGGTGAGTCATCAACATTCAGAACTCTGTCTGAGTGTCTTGCCAAAATCCAAAAGGATTTTGGGCCTAGAGGAATACTAAGCMTTGTGCTATCACCCAAAATTAGCGAAATACCCTCAATTATTATTTGGTCCATACTACCATATAGCTCATGTATATTGTGACATCCTGAAAACTTTACAAAGCCGCTTTTATCCCAGTTTCTTCAAAATGAACCTTTGAACTTTCAGTTTAAAAGATTAATTTCTACAGAAATTTGCTTTAGTACATTTTCTTGGATTTCGATTTGATTTGGATTTCTGCTGCTCTTTATGAGAATGCTTGCCCAGGGAAACTTCACAGATGAACAGATGAAGACATAAGATTGATGCAATTGTCAATACCTTGGCTGGAATATAAAAATTGAGAAAAATTGTTTATTAAAATCAGGGCAATAAGCACCATTTATTATTCACCTTGTCTGATGGTTCCCAGAATAAACACTCATAATCACTTATAATTGCAACAGACTGTAACAGTAAGGATGGGTTAAAAATTTTGAATGCCAACTTTCTGCCTCAATCTAAATAATTTCTGATTTTTTTGGTGATAATTTCTGCATTCTTGCGGAAGGTAATTTTTACATTTATATTAAAATAATACAGTCAGTTAAATATCAGCAAGCACTCATTCACATGAGACTTTGCAGGATGGACTCTAAGTCAGAGACGAGGCCTCTTGTCAGGTCTTTTGGCTTTGAAAAATCACATTGCACAGGAAAGCATGTGTAGAGCAGATTGACTGGAACCCACAAACATTTTCTTGCTCAGTTGAATTCACAAGTTAATATATAACAGACCTCTGTAAATTGCTTTGAACATGTGCCTTCCTAAGAGAATACTTTCACATGTTAGAGTTCCTGCATGTTCCATCAAACAAAAAAAAGCGATGGAAAGGTTAATAATGATATTGCAGGGAAAATTTCGACTAGATGGAATATCTGAACTTAGAGATTTTTATTCCCCTTACTTTCAAATCCCTGAGATTCATACTAAAAGTGTGTAGCACTGGTCACCAGAGAGAAACAAACCTACCTGAATGGAGGCCAATCTGACATGAAAACTAACCACCGGTATGTAGAGATGTAAGATATAGATTCTGAAACACTTTACTTAGCAGGTAGAACTCAAAACTCTGGAGTCTTTCTTTTGCTGTCATCAAGTGTGACAGATGCTATAGTCAATATATGGTCTACTTATTCTGCTAAATTTCATGGCAGAAATCTCTGCAGTAGATCAAAATCCTTGAGGGTAATCACAATTCACTTAGGTGTTATACAGTGCTAAGAAGTTAGAGTTTATTCAAAATTTGCATTAATCACATCAATATCCTAAAATTGTCTTTTCTGTAAAACCAAATGCTCACCAAGGAGGTGAATAATTGTCCTTAGTGTAGTCAGAGCTATATCCTCACAGAATAGCTGAGGTTGGCAGGGTCCTCTGGGGTTTGCTCAGGCAACCACTGCTACTCAAAGCACAGTCACTTGCAGCAGGTTGTCTTCCCCACTCACCCTTACATGTGATGGAGCCCTGCCCTCAACTGGGCATCATGATGTCCAATTGAGTTTTGTGTATCTAGAAGCTGGAGACTCTACAGCCTCTCTGAGCTACGTTACTTAGCAGCAGAAATAGTTGCATCATTCAGTATTAAATATGCTTTACATTCTTTTCTCCAGCAGGAGATTTGGGAGTATCTTTTCCTTACTGTAGAACCAGAACAAGGCTGTAACAAACAGTTAGATGKACTTCCAGCTGTATTTCCTAACGGCTCACAGCATTGTTGCCTGTGTGCCTCACTTTTTTTTTTTCCTCTTCAAATATTTTGGTCAAAGCAGAAATGTGATACATAGAGAGAATACATTTCTTATTGCCATTTTAATTTAACACTTCTAAAGGTGATTATTTCTGGATAGATTCATATTCACCTAAATAATAATTAACCCTATGCTTGGCACCTTTAGAAATTTAAAAGCAAGCTTAAGAGGGTGTACATTTTGAAATACATTCCTTTGATGTCACGACAGGAAATGTAAATACAGGTAATCAAATAGCTAAATTTGATTTCTGAGGATGTCATAACTTTCAATTGCAACAATCATGGAATGTCAGCACCTCAAATACATTTTATAATATTTGGTTTTTTCCCATTTGATGCCCAAATCAAAACACATACTGGAACATATGCTGATTATGCAAGTCATATGATTATTGAAGCTTTAAACAAAGGAACAACTGTACATTGCTCTAAGAATATTGTCAGATGTAAAATAATATTTTCAACCTTTTGGTGTTCAATCAAAAACATATGGAGTGGAAAGTATTGATCATTCCTCTATTTATTTTATAATAATATACATCTTGGTTTTCTATTCTGAAAATTCCTTTGCATTTGACTTCATCTGGCATAGAAACAGTTCCTTTGAGATTGAAAAGCACTCAAAAGATAAATCTACTTGCATAAATTTGTCATCACTTTAGAATTTGCTTCTATGCTGTCCCTATTTTACAAAAAAGATTATGCCATTTGTCCGTCAGACATCACAGGAAATGTATATATTTTCTAGTAAAGTATCTGTCTCTTGGATTTTGCAGGTTTAGGTTTCAAACTTAAATGTGAAGATTCTCAAGGAGAATATAAACCTGTTAGTCTGGAGATAATTTCCTGATTTTCTCATGGTACCTTAGAGGTGTATTCTATTTCTACCAAGAAGACTGAGTCAACAGCTTTGAGTATCATGCAAGAATGGATTCTGAATGAAACAAAGAAGAATTCCTATTCGTGATTTGTTAGGAGTGTTTTTGTGTTCTGACTTTTGAGAAATGTAACCCTAAGTAAGAAAAAAAACCAAATCCATAATTAGAAAGAAGCAGGAAAGGCAGTGAATACTTTTTTTCCATGAAGCCAATTAAGGGACATACCTTGCATTGTGTTAGCAGTTTGGATTTTCTAGGTCTGCTCTAGAGAGGACATACCACAGCTATAAACAATGAGAGTGATCACAGTTGATAATTAGTCTATTTTCTTGTGAGAGAAAACAAAATAAAAACCACCAGCCAATAAACAGTAGTTTCTTCTTTTTATTAATTCTTTCTTTTTTTCCCACTCTACTCTTCACTATGGGGATCTCAGTAAGAACTGTGGTAATTTTCTCCTTAGAAGGCACTGCATACTTATTTCTCAGAACAAAAAGAAGTCCTAGAAGTGTATAATACAAGTAGGCTATCAAATAACCATATAAGATATAATTAAATTCTTTAATTAATGCTAAGTACAACTATCTAAAATATAAAGTTACTAGTTACAGGTCATCTGTCATATACCCTCAAAGTGGTACTATTTTAGCTCTCTCTAGTGTCTAGAATGTGCCTGTACGATCTTAGATTAAATACCTAGCTTTATGATATTTTGGCAAACATTCATCTGGAGTAAGTCCTAGGCCTCTGGACAGAAAATATCTGCTTCTGATGTGTCTGTCTGGGTTTTCATTAGGGTCAGTGGAGATACAAACAATACAGTCAGTCTGGCCACAGACTGGTTCATTTCATCCTGGAGTCAGCACCTAAGCAGGGGACACAGGCTAAACAAATCTGGATTTCAAAGAGTAGGAGTAGAAACTCTACCTGTGATATTTATATTGTATCTCACTTATAGAATGTGCAATGAATCCAACCTCTAGAATTCTGTAGAATGAACCCTGTTTTAATGTAAAGACTTAGAAAGTTAGGTTTGGAGAATCCTACCATAAAAGTTCGTTTATACAATTTAGTATATAATGGACAGGAGGAAGTAAATAAATGTGTATCAAGAAATAATAAAAAAATATGAATTTATTCTTTACATTTCTGTGATATTAGTTCATGTTCTTTCTTTAAAAGAGAAGGAAACCAGAAGATTGTTGACAATGTTTTTAATGTCTTCAGTGAGAACAGCATTTTAATATCCTCATTAATTTTTTTTTTGAGAAAACATTAGTTTAAATATACTCACTGTGTTACAGCTTCATTTAATTGTGACATATTTAATCTATGTGAAGTTGTGAATTGGAAAGTCACTTCCTCCTGATCCTGTTGTAGAAGCTTAACTTTTTTTCTATTGTGCTCCTTGCCTGCCCTTTTGTTGGCTTATGCAAGTGAAGAGTGCAGTTAAATCAAGGACTGAAGGACAAAGAAATATCTTATTCAACTCAAGTAGAAGTTTTAATGTTCTTTTCCAACACTTCATGAACAAAACAAACATCCTTCTTTCATGCATGGCTTCATTCAAAATTAGCTTTTATCATCCTTTCATTAGCAAAATACCATAACTAGTCATTTTTATAAGAAGTAGATATTACTATTTAGCATATTTTAATTATATTTCTCCATGTGGAAAATTCTTACACGGTCCTTAAAGCAGGATTCTACATTTTTTTTCTTTCTTCAAGCTAATGTCTAAGACATTTCTTTAGTTTTACCTTGGGCTAATGAGACATTAATTTATCTTTTAAATAAGAGGAACCATTTTACTTTTTGTGTACAAAGCTTTTTAATCTCAATGTATATACAGCTGAATCTACTGATCTGTTAATTTACACTAAAGTTAATCTTAGAGACTCCTAAAGTAGGCAATAAAACCTTACTAATTTTAAGCAACTTCTGGAGACCTTTCTTGTCCTTCTCACAGCATTACAAAGTTTCACTGCATTAAAAAGTTTCTTAAGGATTGCTAGATATCTATTTCCCAATAAAAATCAACATTTTGTATTAATAGAATCATAAAATTATTTAGTCTGGAAAATGTCACAGAGTCCCAACATTAACCCAGGGCACTTCCAGGTCCACCACTAAACCATGTCCCTCAATGCCACATCTCCATGTCTTTTAAATACCTCCAGGGAGAGTGGCCAACACTTCCAATGCTTGACAGCCTTTTCCATGAAGACACAATATCCAATCTAAACATTTAGTCCAGCCAAAACCCTCTCTAAACTCTGTCCCAGCCAAAATCAGCATATTGCCTTCAAAACCAAAAATAAATTACCTTGAACTACAGAACCCAAGACTTGAGGGAATGCAGTTATTACCATATTTTGCTTGATTTTACACTTATTGCCAAAAAACCACAGGCCATTTACATCTTTAGCTGGGGAGTACACTTTCTGGAATCCAAGACGTCAGCCATTCAGACCTCTGTAATAAGGATTAAGACAATAAACCTTMGGAGAATAGTGTCTTAGATAAGCATCAAAACCTGGAAAAGACAAGGAGAAATAATCAAAGAGTTAAAGTGAATTTAAACAGTTCTTAAAATAAAACTAAAAAAAAAGAAAATTGAAATTTTATGGAGAAAAAAATCTTCTGAAATTAATATTCTTTCACGAAAATTCGAATGATAGCTCTCCCATAGATTTATAAGGAAGTATCCTGAATTGATAAAATTGATAATTGATAATTGATAAAAATTGATTTTCCTTAATCTTAGTAGAGAGAAAGTAGACAGAAGAACATTCCAAGATGGTGGCAAGAAAACTAAACCTGACTTTGGAAATTGAGGGAGTGGGAGAATGAGCAGAGGGAAAATTTATATTTGATATGGATTTGGAACTGAGTTTTTAAAATGTAGAACATTTGATGAGAAAACACTTCTTTTTTTCTTTATTAGATCTGCATTTCTCACAGTAAGATTTGCTTTCTCAGTTCTCATCCATGTCCCTGTAGTCTGATTCACTGTAGTATTCCTTAGATAAGGTTCTTAGGAGAAGACTTCAACAAATTATTATAATCTAGATGGATTTACAAGACAAAGCCAAAGTAAAATTTGGCTATTTTTACCACACAGTTAAATTCTCCATAGTAAATAACATAGAACGTCTCTCTTCAAGGCTCTTCAAGGCTCAGTTTCGTGAAAGGGTCTATGATGTGAAAACTGGCAAGACTTTGAAGCCAAAACTACGATGGAAAACTTTTGTTCTGCCAAATGTGCTTCCAAACTGCATTTCTGATTTGTCTGCTAAAGAAACGCGTTTTGAAAACACTCATCTTTCATCAAGTAAGAGTCCCTATCTACCCAAAGTTAGTGGTACTGATACTGAGCCTGCATTCTCCATAGGGTTCGTATACCATACTATACATATTTTTTACTGGAAAGGAAAAGAGGTGTCCTAGACAACCTAGTGCTCACAAAGCCATCTGATCTACTGATGGTAGCATTACTAGAAACTGGCTTTCATTACAGGTACTTCAACAGCAAAGGATTTTAAAATCTTCCTGGAGAGTCAGCAGTCCATGCTTTAGGAAGATACACTGTGTAGAAAATTAGGAAGCAAGTAATTTTCTTTAAAATACATTCCTGTTTTCATGATCACATTTTCAGCAGAATTCTTGGGTTTGGTTTTTTTGAAATTTGATTTACTTCATGATACTTCAAACTGAGAGCTTAAGTGCTGCTAGGGGACAAAGACTTGATTGTTTTTCAGGAGCAAAAGTAAAAGTAGCAATGATGACTTTAGAAATTACTTTGTTCAGAAAGAAATTCTGCAATTTGTTTCTCAGCCTTTGTCAAAAAATCTTGACACARAGGAATAATTTCTAGACACCTAGGTTATGTTATGCATGCTTCTCTCTCAATTTTAAGTAAAGTGATTAACTAATTCAGGGGGAAAAAAAAAAATTGAATACTATTTTCAGGGTGTATGATTTCAGAATGTATGCCTCAGGGAAAGAGTGTACCAACAAAGTGTTCAACAAAACCTCTTGTAGTTGTATATACCCTATATCCTCAAGCATAAAACATATCCTATTCTGTGGAATGTTTTGAGTCTAAAACAATATGTGAAATATGCTATCAGAACAAACACATATTTAAAAGGAAGAGAGAGACAAAAAGAATTGTTAGAAAGGCTTTCTATTGAGAAAATAGAGACAAGCTAAGATAAAATTTAACTTTACATGGATTAAGAAAGATGTACAAACAACTCAACTTTCAATAAACCACAGTATCTTACAGGCCTTGGTTCTTTCAACAGATTAGATGAAGAAATACTACTGTTTGTATACTGCATGTATGTGTTATATAAGGTATCATTGCTCATATGACCAACATTTATATATAAAATACATATAATTAAATTCTAATAATATAAATATACATTGCAAGAAATGTTGTTAACAACATTTAGGTTAGTGATCTGAAATTTCATAGATTCTGAACATGTTTACATTCATTAAGCCAATCAGGGGTACAGAATAGTAGGATCTAAATGAATGGAATTATCAGAAAAGCAACAAGAAATAGTATCCAACACATTTGTGTATGACTTTCCATTTGCTTTAGAAAAAAAAAAAAAGAAGTGCACTTAAATGCTCACAGTCCATTTTTCATCAATGTGGAGAAGTAACAATTGAARAAGGGAATATTCAGGAATTGTTTTTTGGAGTAATTAATGTATATGGTATTCCTCATCCTTTCAGTGAAAAATTAAAGAGCTTTAACCTCTACTTAACAGCACGTGAAGATTTTGGATTTGCTAAGAGCTGAAATGAGAGCTCCAATAGTCATATATAACATCTGACTTGGACATCTTCCAGTTCAGGAACTTTTCTAAGTGTTTCCCTTCCCCTAACGTTTGATGTGTTGAAAAATTCAAAAGTAAGGTCAAATAATATAGTACTGAAGAAATATACAGACAAAATTTGGCTCAGAAGAAGCCCAAGATAACTTTCCAGAATAAAGCTACTTAGATCTGCCAAAGACCAGAATGACATTGGGAAACCACCCTTTTTTTAAATCTTCCTATGAATTTCATGTTGAACTTTTTAAAAGTGTTAAATAATTTTTATTTGTATAACACTTATGCCCTTCTTCTTTGGGAAGACTCAGAATTGGACTCAGAATATAACAGCCCACCATGAAACATTTTGTTTAGATATAGAATAGAAATCTATTAAAAATGTTTAATCCATAGCAGTAGTCTATTTTTGTTGACTTGTTTAAAACTTCAGGTTTTACACTTCAGTATTGTAAAATCTCACATAAATAAAGTTTTTAATTATTCTAATTATTCGAACAAGGACTAGAATGTAGTAAGGTTTCTTGGAAGATGAAACATCCCAAGATGAATTAGGATCTGCAGTTTCTTTTCTTTTGTGACATAAATACTATATTTCTTTTTTTTATCAAATGGACTTTTTGCATTCTTGACTCTGTACCTCACATAAGAAATCAAGAGTCTAACTAGAATTCAAACAGAAATATAGTACAATACAACACTAGTGAGCTCCATACAGTAGAAAAATAATTTATGTTTTTCTCCTTTCACCAATTATTTTTATGTCAGTTTAATTGATCCTTCTCTTCAAAATAATCAAAATACCTACCTGAAGCTAATGTGGATTGCTAAAGCTATTATCATTAGCTAGTACGAAAAAAATTGATCCAAGATGAAATTTCCTACTGCTGAAGATAAAGTGCTTCATTACTCCAGTTTTACTTTTTTTTTTCTCTATCAAGTTCCAAATTAACACTGTCTTCACTGATAAGCGAAGAATATCCCAAAAAATTTTCCAGGGAAACAGGATTATATGAATTTTCTCCCCAGGAGAGTGTACACAGGCTTGCTATTGAAGAATACAGTTGAAAATAAATCACTGTAAACATAGTACTCTAAATGTCTCTGTTTATGTCAAGCTACAGAACTTATCAAATATAAGAGTTATCATGCTAAACTCTCACATAATGTCACATGACTATTTGTATTTTGGCTTGTGTGCAGTAGAAAAATACATCGTTATAATGAAATCTAAAGTTTAGTGAGATTATTTTTTAATCATGTCTGAATTGAGTTTTCCACCTAAGTGTCAAGTCGGAGTGACGCTGCTACAGTGGGTGAGATAGGAAGGGATCAAAAATTCTAAAAATGTGAGATTAAGAGTCCTGTTTTACTGTGAGCTCATACTTCCACGTCAGGAAGTAGTATAAAACATTTTTTTTATTTCTTTTATTGTTTTAGTGAGAACCTCATTTGATTTAAAAGCTAGAGGCGGTTGTACAAATGCTACAGAATGGCCATAAATTTCTCAGACATGCAGTTCCCAGCTATTTCCACTCTCCTGCTTTAGAATGCCTTTGTTCAAAAAAGTCAAGTGTAATTCACATATAAGCCTAATTTGATGTTGAAATTGAGGTGGATTTTACTATACAACTTTGTCTTAAAATGTGACAACAGAAACATGCTAAACAAAATTCTATGCTAAAGTGATACTGTTGATGTTGATTTCCATTTTTATGCAGTCAAATTAGTCCTTAAAATAATTCTAGTGTGTCCTAAATGACTGCCACAAATAAAGATTAAAAATGATGCAGAAATTTCTACTGCTCCTAAAAATCAAGCAAATACTTATTTACAAGAAAAAATGCTTGTCTTGAAACATCAATTATGATTCATTTATTCAGTTTTACTGAGATTATGTAACAGCCTTAATATATTGGTATAAGAAGAGCTGTGCAACAATTTACAAATTGATAATAGATGTCAGTGTGACGGTCAGCTAAAGCTCTCATTCCTGGCTTCAGTATTTGATATGCACAGGTGAAGTCAGTCTTGATTTTAAAAAAAAAACAACTTTAACAGTTCTAAATTACATAGTTTTACGTTAGTGAAGGCAAGTCTAGTACAACAATGATGCAAAAAGGACAAAATAATGACTGATGTCTATTATAATACCAATTATCTTGAAAATCCAGACTACTAGAGTTTTAGACAACCTACTT
This sequence comes from Amblyornis subalaris, assembly GCA_018881555.1. Classification (NCBI taxonomy): domain Eukaryota; kingdom Metazoa; phylum Chordata; class Aves; order Passeriformes; family Ptilonorhynchidae; genus Amblyornis; species Amblyornis subalaris. The sequence goes on from JACAXG010000002.1 coordinate 15,351,084, forward strand.
TTTATTTGATTCATTGAATAATGACAAAATATTTGGCAGGAGATTAAAGGAAAGTTATTTTTCAGGAACCCAGGCTAACCTCTTGTTAATTGGTTTTCCTGATCTCCAAGACAATTATCCCAGGTGTAAAAGCAACAGCATATGAAACAGAATGGATTTTTCCACTTATCTAACATCACAACCCTTTTCTTTCTTCTTTTCTTTTCCTAAAAATGTTCTAAATGCACTGTACTTAAATCTGTATAAATGTTTGCTCAGTTAATCAGGTGCAATACGAAACATAAGATTTCTCATACATAAGATATCCATGAAGAATTAAATATTATTTTGAAAACAGAGATCTATTTATAACTATAAATACTTCCCACAGGAATAGGATAAACTCATGAAACATAAAAACAATCTGTGGAAAAGAAATGTTTTTCTTGAAGAGGCTTTGAAGGCCTTTCACTGAGATCATGGCAGATAAGATGACCCTGCATCGCTGTTGTCACCAGCTACTGCTGAATTCCTCATAAAAATAAAGAGAAGCAGAGAGACTAACAGACTTGTTCTGGAACTATTTTAACCCAAAATTGCTGTGTGTTGGCAGTATGTTTTTAGCAGCACAGTCTTTAGGACTTCTTATTTCCTGGCAGGATTCTCTGAGGTTTTTTGGGGTTCTTTTCTGCACAGCTGAGTTTTTTCAACCAGTTCATAGATGAGGTACATAACACAAGTATTTTTATAATAAAAAACCCACCTCAGAATATTTTTATTTACATTTTTAATTTTATAATCAAAAAAGGTAGAATAGGTGAACAGTACCAATATCTCTTCATTCCCCCAATGAAAAGCTTGACTTAATGAGAGCTTTGATTTTGTCAGCCTCATAGATGTTGGAAAGCTGTACTACTGGACTGTTTCCTGGCCATAAAATGGCACATCTTAAATGCTCAGAAGACCCATAGTCACTCTAAACCAAATCTCATGGGTAATCATCTGCTCCTACAAACAACTCAGTTCAGTACTTCCTAATGCCCAAAGTAAAGGAAGATAAACATATCATGAAACTGCACAGTTCTACAGATACATATTACCTGGTATGCTTTACAGAAAAGGTTTTTAACATCATTCATGAAAATAAAATGCACAAATGCATAATCAGGATAGTGTTATCCTATGTAATTTTTCTACAATCAAACACAACACTGAGCAAGGCAAAATGCTTGCATTTTTATACCATATCTAGAAAGTTTTCAGTCTTGCTAATCCCTGGACTGCCATAGCTATTCAGCAAACAAATATCTTTAAATGAGGTATTTTACAGCTAAAATCTAATATGAGTGAAAAAGAAATCAACATGAGTTTTGCAGACATTTCCTTTGAGGCCACTAGAAATTAGTTATATCTGAATCAGCACCTTCAGGTTCTTCAAAATAATAAGTGAGCAACTTATGAGTTCAGCATTCAGCACTGAGTATAATTTTGCTAGTCCTGAAGGCCAGGATATCATTGTCTATATAAGATAACTAGTAAACACAACTCAATTGAACCAGATTTGAAATATTGCACTTGAAAAAATCACAATTCTATAAAGCTAGGAATTGTGGCATACAAAAGCTACAGAATGGATATAATTTTTTTCAAATTTGCAAACCTGAGGCCTGTAAAAAGCTTTCACAGGTTTTGCTACAGAAAAGATAATCAGTATGAAAAGAATTTTTTGTAAAAAACAGCTGTGTTGTTTCTGGTCACCTTGAAGCCTACTTTGTTAGGCATCTCAAAGTTGCAGGCACCGTTGTATAGAACACAGAGCAATATAATAATGCATGCCATTAATAAAATGCATTAAACTGTATGAACATGTACGAGCAGCCTCATCATATTGGAATGTTTTGGATTCAGTCAACATGTACAGATCAGCTTGAGAGTCTATGAGCAAAAAGTTCTGTGGGAGAAATGTGTGTATGACTCTTTATATACAAGTCATGCCTGTTGGAGTTTCCAGTGTTGCCATGACAGCTTTTCTCTTCCCACAATTTGGTGCCTCATTCATTATTGACTTTCTAATTTCTGCAGCAATAAGGAGGCAAAGATGAGAGTGATTGTAAAAAGTAACCTCATTTACTATATAACCTTGAACAATTGCCAGAGAAGCACGTCTTCTGGGTGCACAAAGAGATATAGCTCTGTGATTCCATTGTACTTATTCCTAATMCAGATCTCAGGCTAAAATAAATATTACAAGAGAAAGTTCTGTATTGTTCTTGAAACCCTAGAGAAAAAAATTCAGTCTGAGAGAGAAGTGAATCTGTAAGCTGGTACGAGGCAGAGTCAGTGGAAGTGCATACATAACTTTAGGAAAACTAAACAAAAATATTTATTGAAATATATGTAAATTGAGCTCTTTTTCGTTTTTTTTGACTGCTCTAAACAGTTTAGACGTAGCAGATACTGCATGTGTGAGGGAATCCCAGAATGAGCATTCATGCTGCTGGCCCACCAGATACTGCATGTCTACAAATTCTGATAATTATTTTCATTAAATGTGCTCTATAATTGCTTGCCAGGCTTTCTGCAGCTGTCAGCAGGGGAGCAATAAGACAGAATATAACTACTAGGCTGAAGACACAAAGCAGATTTTTTTTTTCTGTAAATATACAATATTAGAAACTAAATAATAGAATTWAAAAAGCCCAAAAATGTTTTGAATCTGAAATGTTACATTTATGGTAAGTGACTTTAGCAGGGGATTGAAAATGTGTTGACACTCATGATAAATCAGCTGGCTTGGAGATATTGTATTTCATCTGAATGAGAAAAGACAACCTATGACATAGGCTATTCTAGCAAAAGAGGTGCAGCAAAAATACAGGAGCCATGGAACATGTGTGCATGTTTGAAAAAATCATATGAATTTGTGACTATTACCCTGAACAGTGATTTAGGTGACATATGACCATTTTTAGAAAAAAATATTGTAAAAAAAATAACAAGAATGCCTACTACGGCATAGGGAATGCTAAAGCTAAAATGATGGATTGGTTGGGGTTGAAATGCTTTCAAAGGGGATTATCTTGTCAAATTCCCCTGCCATGGGCAGGGGTCCCTTCCACCAGACCGGGTTGCTCAGAGCCCTATCCAACCCAGCTTTGAACACTTCCAGGGATGGAGCATCCACAACCTTTCTGGGCACTGTTCCAGTGCCTCACCACCCTCACAATAAGGAATGTTATTCTTATGAGTAATATGGATCTACCTCTTTTAGTTTAAAACCTTGTCCTATCACTCTAGGCCTTGGTAGAAAGTTCCCATCTTTCTTATTTAGATCTTTCCGTTTAAGTACTGAAAGGCTGAAATAAAGCCTTCCCAAAGCCTTTTCTTCTCACAACCTCAACTCCCTCAGCATTTCCTCATAGGAGAAGTGTTTGTAAATCCCTGATTTTTTTGCGTGACCCTCCTGTGGACCCACTCTAACAGGTCCACATCCTTCTTGTATTGGGGCCCCAGAGCCGGATGCAGCACTCCAGGTGGGTTCTCTCAAGAGTGAAGTAGAGGRACAGAATCACCTCCAGCAGCCTGCTGGTCACACTTCTTTTGATTCAGCCCAGGATTCAGTTGTTTTTTTGGGCTGCAAGCACTGGCTGGCTCATACCTAATTTTTTTTCTACCAGTATCTCAAAGTCCTCCATATGACTGATCTCAATCCATTCATCCCCCTGTCTGTACTGAGTTTGCAGATTGTCCTCACCCAGGCACAGGACTTTACCCTTGGACTTGTTGAACTTCATGAGATTCAAATGGGACCAGTTCTCAAGCCCTGGTTGATTAGAAGAGGACACCAGGCAGGTAAATGATAACTACTGTGCTCACTGACATAGATATCGTATTGCTGTGAAAAAAGATGTGGCCTTTTCAGCAAAATAAAACATATCATTATCACCGTGAATCTACAGCACTGTGTGTGGCAACAGGTTCATCCACATAGGTCTATTGCTATTATATATAAATGTAACTAATAAGATAGAGAGGTGCCAAAATTCTGCTGACGTTATTTCTTTCAAAAGATGAAACAAAAGTCAATGTTCTATTTAAACCAGATGTTATAGGAAATGACCATATTGTTCAAGTATTCTTTTTCTTCCATTTTAAGGTGAGTATGAGAGTTCTTCTTCTCTTCTAAAACAAAATGGTGTACATTTCAGAGTTTAGACTAGTCAAGAATAATTGTGTGCTTTAAATACATATTAACACATTCAAATAGGAAAATTAATACAAAGCAGATGATTGTTCTTAATTTCTCATTTAAAAATTGTCCATTTGTTCATTCTACGCTTTACTTGTCACCTTTCTGGCTTTCTAGTTCTAGGAATGTGCAACATCTAATAATTAAAAAATGAGACAAAAAACCAACATTTCATGCAAAGAACGCATATAACTTAATAACTTTTTCACCAAAATGTTCTAGAATTGTCCTCCTGCTTTTTCTACATATTCAATTTAAGATTAAAATCATTGTTACACTCACCTATCTGAGTTCAAAATACTCAGTGAAACATATTTCCTGCAATGGGCTTCACATAAAAATGTATGGATTCTAGCACTAGTTTAAGTCCTATGGAATTCTTACATATTGTGATTAACTGTTCTCCTGCCTTTCTATTTTTCCATGTCTGTCTACTAGCATAAGGGTCTAATATGTTTAAAAATACTTTTTCTCTGCTATCCAAATTATTTTTCTTTTCTGTTTTGGGGATGTTTCCAAAACATCCTAATTTATTATATGTTCAGCCCTTTGCCATAGCACAGCTTTGGCAGAACATGGAACAGCCTGAATTTTCATTTCAAAGTAGGGCTGTTTGTAACCATGCGATGTTTTTAGGTTACAAAACATCTTAATTTGTCTGAAGGGATAAATTCGGTCAACTTCTTACTTAATGATTATCTTGATATCTGTCCTCTTTAATATATTTATTTACTACAGGCAATAAAATATTATCTGGGTTTTTTATTTTTGTAAATGAGAGAAAAAAAGAAAAAAATTATAGTGATACGATCTCCCTCAAGTGAGGTCTATGTCAAGGAAGTAATTATATCATCTTGTCTTGAAATCAGTGATGTCAACAAGCATGCTGAGATATCTGAAAATCCTCAATTTGTGTTTCTTTCTACSAGTAAGACCATCATTTTCCAATTAAAAGTAAAAGAAAAAAAATTCTTATGCAGCTAAGCAGATTGTCTAAATTAAAGTATCTACTTTATTATAGACAAGCTGAWGACACAATACACGGGACAGTTCAGAGATGAATTCATGGTGCTTAACCTGTCATATTCCCCTCTGACCAGACACATTCATGCACACAAACATGCACATTCACATAGAAATGCAAGCACACATCTACGTGCCTTTATACCTATAAAACACAATTCAGATTAGTCTCCTCTTTCCTTTGCAAAATCACAGTCATTTCAGCACTTGATGTCAATTAAGCTTGTTTTAGTCCGGTCTCCTGAGGTGTTTCAAGTGCTGCTGAATGCGATCTACAGATTATGATTTTGGTACTGTTAGGTAAAATGACAGAGCTTTCTGCAAGCCATCTACCACCTGTGCTGCACTGTCCTTTTTCTTGCAGTTCCAGACTGCTCAGACTAAGGTTATAAAACTTCCTTACTACTATAACCCCCAGGACCCTTATCAGCAGGGTTTCTCCATCCAATGGTATGCATAGTTTTCTTATTTCTGACATATTTCTTAGCATATTTCAAAATGAGCCCAGCTGACATGCTCAAAGCTATGTTAAGTAATTGGTAGGTTACTAAGTTGTTTTTTCTGTTTCTTAACAGTGAAATATTAAATCTGGTCAAGTTGAAGGATACGCAATATTTCTTTTTAAAAAAGTGTGTATTGTTCATAATAGATCACTTGAGCTGAAATATGTATGAAGATAGTTAAATATCATTATAGGCATTTAGGCAGGTTTTGATTGTTTACTTACAACTTAAAAATCCTGTCAGTGATGAAAACAGACTTTACTAAAGCTTGGCTCATCTGAACTCTTTTATCCCAGCTTAATAAATATTTTGCTGCACCATTTCAGTTCGCTTGCTGTTACTACCCTCTATAAGGCTATGTGCAGCTAAAATATATTAACAACAATTGATAATGAATATATCATTATTTAATTATTATTTTTAGCTTTTAAAAAAGAAATTCCTAGGGCAAAATAGTAAATAGATACAGAGCTGTAATGAAGTAATTATTCTAGAGATAATTCATGTAATGCCATCATGTAATTTCATTCTAGCTGAAAGCTTGTCTGTGTCCCAAAATAAGCAAAAGATCTGATTGTGACATTTCTACATATACTGGGATTTTTTATATTTACATCACAAGAAGAAAAGTAATTGATCATTGTATTCTCCATCATAACTCATTTTCTCACCAGAAAGACACATGATCCAGTGAGATGTCTTGATTTTTACAATCTCTTTCCAATGCATATTCAATGGAAAAATATTAAACCGTGCTGTCTACAAGGAACAGCACTGTATCACAAAGAAGTTCAGGATCAATTAGGGTCTGTGTTGTGAAACTGAAGAGAAAACACATTCCTATGTGAAGCAAGAAGAAAAGCAGAAAAAGGAGTTAGATTTTTTCTTTTCATACTTAAATAAGTRAAGTAGGTTTTCCTTTGGAAAATCCACCAAGTTTCTAGAATAAATATATTTATTATGCTTACATAAACTATTTTTTCTGTATTTGGGTAGTTATTTCCAAAATCACAAACCACATGAATTCTTTCTTTTCTGATCATATGGATATGTTGCATGTTGGCAAGAAGTTTTATCTTCATTTATCTGTCCAAACTATAATGTTTCAGAAAGGTGATTTTTTGTTATCATTGTAGATTTTTCCTTGAGTGTATTCAGTGCACTCGTGTCTTTTCTTTAATCAAGCTCCATCAAGTTACAATTTATTTCAGAATTGTATAACCATAATTAAAATAATTCAGCTTGCTTTTTACAATTTCCTTCTGTATGTGACAACATCAAGACCGAGAACTGATGCATAGTTTCATTTTATTTCTCTGTATAGGCTCAAATTAAAGCCTACTGCTTTGGGAGAATCAATTGGGCCCAAAGATCAATTAATAGTTTTCCTTCTTTCACCCACATCTATAGCAGAGGTGACATTGTGTATGTCATTTGCATATACAGCTGAGAAAATCCAAAATAAAGTGATTAAAAGTAAATTAAGTAAACAGTCCACTCTAGGCTCCTGGGTAATTAGAAAACATTGGTTTTGATAGTTATATATTATGCTTGTCCATGTACTGAATTTAAATACCAATTATAATTTGTTCACTATTTAAATTTTACTTTATGTTGCTCACATATTTATTTGAAAATATGAAAATACATATTGTTGACCACAAACTGCTCAACTATATTTAAAAAAAAAATTCCTTACTCTATATATATCCATCTCATCATTGTTCTAGATGTCATTTTGAAGTGCTTACCTTGCTGCACTCTTTATAGGGGTATCACAGGACACCACTATTTCCACAAGCAGTATGCCAGCACGTAAACAATCAAAGAAGTATTATTGCTGATCAGTTTTAAAAGAGCCTTTTGGAAATTCTCGAAGCTACATATCACTCGTGAATCTACTGTTCTGATTTTTCAATGTTCTTTCTTGATTTAAATCTACAGCTAAGTAAGTGTTTATCAGCTAGCTGCTCTATCAAATAGTTTAAGCCATTTATGGTTTAGTTCACCATATAGTTAAACAAAGCAAAACCAAAACAAAACAAAATAAAATCCTGAAAAGAATCAATAAAGCTCACTCCAGAAATGCCTCTTTTGCCTAAGGAATCATTTCTTTTCCTGAATAATTTTAGTTTGGATGGCAAAATAAATCTGACCTTAATGTAGATAATCTGCAGTGCCTGAACCATCATGTTCTTTCCTGAACAGACTGTGTCTACTTTTAACACCTTTTCCTCAGCACTCGCTGTCTTTCAAGAAATCATAGGACCTTTGATGTGTGAAATCTCTGATAGATTTAAAGTTAGTACCATAAAAACATCAATGTAAATCTTCTGAAGTATTCGTAAACAATTAATCTATGTAGGTTGATTCTCTGCTTTGTAAGAAGTGGGTCACCTGAAACAGAATTAAAAGAGCTGAACAGGAGTTCATGCTTTAAATGTCAGATTTTGTAGAGACTTCCTTTAATGGAAGTCAATTGCAGTTTTTGGAGAGCTGTTGATTTTGTGGTAGGATAGATGCCTAATATCTTTGGGATAAATCATCTGGTCTTTCTCTCTGTTCATGATAGAGATAACTTGGAGGAGTAGCTCAGACTATTTCCTTAACTTCTTTGGAAAGCTGGACCTAGCTGATATGAATTCTAGTCTTTAATATCATAAATGCAGATTACAATATCTAAGTGAATACAGGTATACAATTTACCTGACCAGTAAATCATATGGTGATCTAGTAATTAAACAGTGATCAAAATGTTTTTGCATGAGAAGAAAGTCTTCAACATTCCTCTATCATGCCTAAATACGAATTTTCTTAAATCTGTGTGATGACAAAAGTTTTAAAGCTCATGGCTTCTTTGGTTCATTCCTATTCTGAACACCTCTAATTAACACTGACAAGGGATCACAACTATTGTAGCACAAATCACATCTCAATTGAGTACAATGAAATATGCTACACAATATTGAGAACAAATTGAACAACTAAGAATTTAGCAAGTAATAGCTTCACATCATAAGATAAAAGGCTGCAAGCAGTAAGAGAAACCAGAAGAGTGAATTCAGCAGTGAACTATTCACTTTGAATTTTCTGCTCATTGCTCCCCACAAATCATTTCTTGAAAACATTTTTTGGAAGCAAACTCAGTTCTTGAGCTTGTTCTTCATTTGTGTGTCCTCTCCTTTCTCCTCTGCTCCCAGATAGCTCTCAAATACCTTAGGGGAGATGCCATTAACTGATTCTCCTTTGCCTGTATACAGCAAACCCTGTATCAGCATCTGAATGGGCTTCCCATAACGATGTGATACAAAACAGACTCTTCAGTGGTGCTTCTCTTCTCATCTATCTTCAGGTGTATGCAGTAAAGAGATACAATACAGCATTTGTTGAGAGACCAGGTGCCATGCCATGGCTGTATCAAAAGCCAGAAAGACTTATAGTGTGAGCAGCGAGATGTCTGGGATGACCCAAAATGGGGCAAYTGGAAAAACGGGTACAAATATGTGATGGAAAAAACCAGCAGTCCTGTGTGCTGTGAAAATAATGAAAAAAATGTAGGAAAAAAAGAAAAGCACATATGCATTGGAGGGAATTCTTATGAAAATGCTGTGGAGAGGTTATTTTACATTACAAATACAGCACTATTGCCAGCCCTTCATTCACCTTGAGTTTGCAGCTAGAGGGTAGACAAGACAAGGATGCAAATGCAAATGATTGCAAAATTGTCAAGACTTTTTGTTATAAAATGGCAAAAGGAAGACACTAGAAGGATGAAAGAAAAAGTATGAAGATGAGATGGAACTAAAAAATGATCAGTTAGTGATTAGGTGAGAGGCCCAGAGAAATCATAATGATAAGATATGCAAGAGTGAAAAAGTTACAAGATAAAAAATGTCGGATGACCCCAACTATTTTTCCTCAGTTTCTTTAGTAGGAAGTGTCCTAAAGTATCTGCTGCGAGGATTTAAGTCTAGAGCAGGAAAGCATTGTCAAGTTGGATGTGAACTCTAGGGACATATTGAAACATTTGCCTAGAGAACAGCAAWATAATATAATAATTGAGTTAAAAAAGGTGATAAGAAAAACAAACCAATAAAATACTTTTTAATCTCTTCACTAAATATCTCAAGTAACTTTAGTGTATTTTTTAGATGATCTGTCTTTTCATGTATAAATTCTGCCTGAAGTTTTTCCCACATGCTATCACACACACTGGTAAAAATGTCAAGAGGTGAGCTCAAAGGTCTTTGGTAAGATTCACAAAGTCTTCCCATTCCCTCATAAACTACATAAATTATCCTTGAGGGTGAAGGATGAACATCTAAGGCAAACACTGATTAGCTATGGGACTCTTAAGAATGCTGACTGGTGGAACSGAATTAATTTTGCCACTGTTGGACAGCAAAATTGAATTCCCCTTGCTCTAATCAGAAGTATGTGTTATTGTTCTATCCCACACAGGTATTGGTCTTCTTAGGCCTGAAAGGAGTTATAATAATTTCCAATTTCACCTCTGAAGTATAAGAACTGAACAGTCTTATATTAAAAAACCCACATCTTATTGTAAAGGTATCTAACTTGGGCATTTTACCTCTTCTACTGTGAAAAAAAACTAGAACACTACATTAAAAAAATCCTCAAACCACTGCACATAACAGAGTCCTTTTCTATGTGCTAATGTAATAGTGAATTTTGTCACAGAATCCAGAAAGTCTGACTAAAGACCACCTTTTTTCATTTTACAAAGAAAAAAAATGTGTGAATCCTTACATGCATGACAGAAAAAAAAAGTTACTTTCGGTTACTTATGAAGTTTTTCATTGGTGTCTTCTCTTCCATGTATGACAATGAATCGAATAAATGTGTCATAATACAAGGTGAATAATTACAGAACTGTGGGGTTTTTTGAGGCATTGGAAAACCTGTGATACGTCACATTAATAAAGATATAATAGTGATAGAAATCAGTCTACATAATAATAATTTTAAGTAACAGAATTTTTTTTTTTAAATGTAATGTAAGAATTTGGAAAAGAAATATCTAAAACTATTCTTTAAACTTTGAATTTGAACACAAGAGGCAAATAATGTGTTTGTTGCATCATTTTTTTTAAATACAACAATAATACAAACAAAATAATGAATTAAAAATTCAGAAAACAAAACGGAGTGGAACTAGAAGGGAAAAAAGTGAGAGAGAGGAATAAGTCCTTAAACTAAGATTGCACCTCCAGATGGCCTAATTTTAGGAAATAATTCCTAGCAAATAATGATAGGAATTCTTGTAGGGTATCTACTAACAAAAATGTCAAAACAAATCCATGGAATAGCGGTCATTTTGTTCTGCAAGTAATCTGACCATCTTAATTATTTCTTAATTTTTATTACATTTAAGCATTTGAGGACTTAAATACCTGGTTTTTGACAGAAAATTATTCTTTAACTGTTTATTATCTCATATTAGCTTATGCTGACTTCCTCTTTTCTAAAACGTGGCTTCCCAAAATCTATCATTCCATTTTTGTTCTTATTTATCTGAGTTTAGAAGGAAAGTTTCTGGAAGACATTTAGGGCAGAGAAACTTACTTGATGGTGAAAAGACACTAAAAATATCCCAAAATCAAAACAAACAACCAGGCAACAGCAAAAACCACACACAGAAAAGTTAAATCATAAAAGTAATCTTTAAAAGCTCTATGGCTTCAAAAAAAGCGATAAACTTTAAAGACCACATTAGTACCTTTTATCAGGCTTAATCAGGCTTAATTACRGTATCAATCAAAAATAAACCATAAAAATGTCCTGCTTTATAAATCAAAAGAAAGTATCACTAGCAGGAAGTGGTCTCTAGAATTACAGAATATTACTGTATGTTTTGTGGGCTTGTGAAGAATATTAGACAACATTTTCCATATGTTTCATATATTACTTACAGTTCTCTACCTTCACAAATACTGACCCTCATGTTCTACTGGGGCATTTTCAGCAGCAGGCTGGAAATCAGTCTGTCATGAGCTAACTAAAAATATTTCTCATAATTCTAAACACTGGTCTTCCTTCTGTACCTTGCTATTGCTTTGCAGTTCTTTTTTTAATGGACCACATTCTCTAGAACTTATGTTTGCCCTAGCCAAAACAGTTCTATTAGCTCTGGTCTCATCTTTAAGAATGTCTGCTCATCACTGGTTTTGCACAGCCTAATTCAGAGTGAACTGACAAATAAAAGTGTCTCATATTACTTACAGGCTTTCATTATTTATGCTGAAGGTTATGTCAGTTGTTCTCTGAAGGAAGTATTAATAGGCCCCTATTCTTCATATTTTTCAGATACTGACAGTGTTTACAGATTAGTCCTACATCTTACTCAGTTTCAAAGCTAATTAATTGTGGTGAACACCAAAACCAGCAGTAAATTATTCCCCAAATCCGTCAGTGTTTCAATTAACATTCATATTTTTCAACAGACTGGGGGTGGACAAGTCTTATCAAAAAGAACAAACAACCCACCTCAAAAGGCTTCTGTGATTTATATGTAGGTGAAGCTACTTCATCTTAAGCAACTACCCATTACCAAGCTGTGGAGTGGTGCTGATAACACCAAGGGTGTGGGTTCAATCCCCATATGGCCATTCACTTAAGAGTTGGACTTGATGATCTTTGTGGGTCCCTTTCAACTCAGAATATTCTGTGATCTGTGATAGCCTTTGGGTGTTGCCATCTGGAGCTCCTTTCGAGAGCTGCTGTTACACACATATCCACAACTTGATATCTTTCCCAGTATGTCAGGCTGCTAGGGTAAGTAGGGTGTGCAGGAGTTGTGTGATAACAGTGTGTAGATAGAAACAGATGGGACTCAGGATCTAAACAGATATGATTCTTGATTAAAGAAACTAAATTTCTTCAGGTTATCAGCCTGTTCTTACAAAGCTAAGTCACAGCATGCCCATCAGCATTTCTTTACTAGCCAACAAACAATTCAAAAAAGAAAAATATTTGTATCACTGACAGGAAAATCAGATGACATTCCAGATTTGCTCTTTTCAATAAAGGACAACAGTGAAGGATTCCTCATAATTAAACCAACTGCAGCATAATTTAGAACAMACAAGCCCTAAGAAATACTGCAACTGTGAAGAAATATGCTGCTGAATAGTATTTGCTTGCAAAAGTTAATGATTGGCAGCCTGTTATACTGAAAAATGCACAAAATCAATACTGATATAAAACTCCAGAGCAGGCTGTCTCAAAATACTTTGATTAGTCTGAAATAACAGGATTGTTTAGTAYGGTTATATGTATGCCACCATCCCCAGAATGCCCATGAACTTGAACCTATTGATACGGAAAAGTCTCAGAACACCAGGCTGTCAGGGACAGAAAAATATGCTTGTCAAATCCAAATACAGCTGATTATGGAGGTAGAAAACTTCACGGCTATCTCACACCATTTTTATCACTGTTACCACTTGTAATTCAGAAAAGATATTGAAAGTATAAACCGAGTGTAAACAGGTACAAACGACAGGAAAGTTAAATTCAGAATGCTAAAATACTTCTTTCAACCTAAGTGTTACTATACATTAAGAAAGCAGGAGTGGCAGTGAAGAGTTGTTGACAAGGGGAAAAAAAAGGCAACAAAACCAAACATCCGAAGCCTGGACACCATTAAGCCTAAATCATTTTCCAGAAAACTTGTCAGAATGCGTATTGCTTTGTAGCTCCTGAACCAAGGGCAGTGAAGTGGTGTCCTCAAATGAGTTTCTGTTGATTGTGTTGACTCTTCTGTTCAATGAGAAAACAAGTAAAATTTATTTTTATGCAAAATAAGATACTATTAGTTCTATTACTGCCAGGAAAGAGAGAGCACATCTGCTAATGAATGGTACAGAAAAAAAACCAACAGTTAAATACATTAATGTAAACTGCATTTTCTCAGATACACTGAACCTTTCTCTAAGTAAAACAAAACTCCTAGAGATATAGTGCTCAACAGTTTTTTTTTTATACAGACTTAACTGCAGGATGTTTTTGAAAATAATGAAAATAAAAGTAATGAGAGTTTCTGGCAATGTATTTTCTGTGAAAGAAAAGAATACTTTTGATGGAATTTCCACAGGAAAAAGAAACTCTAGATATTTTTCTAAGAACTAAATCAAATTATCATGGCAAAAAATTAAGAGTTAATATTTTCCTTTATGCATTTCTGGACATCTAAGTGATTTTCAGGTAATGATGCCCCCTGGTAAAGACCTGAGCAAAAAGTTGAATGTGCATTTTCCACTTAATTGTCCTCTTACCTAGTCTATGAGTTATTTATGTGTTACTCTTACTTGCTTTTCTAGGAAAGACCATGATGATTTGATCAAACAGAACATTTTACATCATAAAAATATTTGAGAGTGAAAAACATGTAGTAAATCTGCATATAATCATAAATGAACATGTTTTATCTGAAATAATGCTACTCAACTTGCCAAAGTACTGAAAGTATTCTGACAATGCTTTCAGTTATGGTCTTTTCTCCCTTGCTGTGATGGTGAGAGACAATAAACTTTCTCTTTAAATTTGCTGTAATTTTCAGATCCTAAATACAACCCCAAAGTCATTCCTGTGCCTGAGACATTCATGTATCTCCTGAACACATATGAAAATATACTAGTATCTGCTCTAAAGAGGCTGTGAAAATGCAGTGATTTCACAAGCTCAGCACAGGGGAGATATCACTAGCCACAGTTCTCACTTTTGTGTGAAAGGAGAACAAACAGGTCGCGTGTTCCACAGAGTTATTTTGCAGATAAGCTTCATTTCACTATTGGAGGATAACAGGATAGTTCAGACTGGAGGGGACCTCAGGAGATTATCTCTTCAAATGTCTGCGCAAACCAGGGTCAGCTATGAGGCTCAGTGCTGTCTCATGCCGGCACACTGTCTGACACAAAGACCAGGCCTTTTTTTCTTTTCCAGAGCAACACTCCAGCCAGGCAGACAACCTCTCCAGCCATATATTCCCAGGTGTAGGATTTGGCATTTGTCTTGCTTGATTTTTWTAAGTTTCCTTTTGGCCCATTCCTTCAGTTCGCCTGAGTCCCTTCAGTTGACAATCTGCCTTTGAGCATATCAACTATTCCCTCCGCTTTGATATCATCTGCAAGGTTGATGAGAGTGCAACAGAGGACACTTTTATCAACCTTGTTGATTTTTAATGAATACTTTGGGTTTTATTACTCTGAATAACTATATGTTTGTTCATGATTGCACTTTGAAATTTTAAGTTTATACTGTGTTTCTGAGTGTAAACTAATCACAAGATATTTACTACCAGCAGATATTACCAACCTGAATTAAAAGTAATTGACATATCTCTATAAAAATCACAGCAAATACATTAGAGGATTCAAAATTGGAGCAAAACAGCAGAGAGGAGTCAAGAATGGAGAAACATATGTTCCAAGCATGTGGAAATTTTGTCATCTAATATAGAACTCCCAAGATTTGGCTTTGTAGAAACTAGTTACAGGCAAAACTACATTTTTCTCCAACTCAACATTTCAATTGCATATTCATTTCTACTCTGTGCCTGTTTTTACGTGCCAACCATGTCCTGGGGTGCATCAGGCACAGCATTGTCAGCCAGGCAAGGGCGGGGATTGTCCCGCTCTGCTCTGCACTTGGGCAGCCTCACCTCGAGTGCTGGGGGCAGTTTTGGGCACCACAACATAAAAAAGCTATTAGAGAGTGTCCAAAGGAAGGTTTCAAAGATGGTGAAAGGCCTTGAAGGGAAGCTGTATGAGGAGAAGCTGAGGTCACTTGCTCTGTTCAGCCTGGAGAAGAGGAGACTGAGGGGAGACCTCATTGCAGTCTACAATTTCCTTGAAAGGGGAAGAGGATGGGCAGACACTGATCTCTTCTCTGTACTGACCAGTGACAGGACTCAAGGAAATGGCATGAAACTCAGTTGGGAGGTTTAGGTTTGATATAAGGAAAAGGTTTTTCACTCAGAGGGCTGGGCACTGGACCAGGCTCCCCAGGGTAGTGGTCACAGCACCAAGCCTGACAGAGTTCAAGAACCATTTGGTTAATACTCTCAGGCACATGGTGTGATTCTTGGTGTGTCTGTGCAAGGCTGGGAGTTGGACTCGATGATCCTGATGGGTCCCTTCCAACTCAGCATATCCCATTATGATTCTATGAAAAGATTTGTTGCTTGTAGTCTACTTCTACAATACATAGCAAATTTAGTACTAGTATACAATATTTAGTCCTTTTTTTTTTTTTTTCCTAGGGCATCTATAATACCCTATTCCTTTAGCACTTCTGTAAGATCATTGTTTTCTGATAAACCCCTGCACTGCACACATTACTGTCTTTCAGGTATTCATTTATAGTTGTTAAGTAAATGTTGTTTTCTGTATTTTTTTCTTTTTTTTGTAGAAATTACAGCTTTGTTTCTTCACTATGACATTTAGTATACTGTCCAATTAATCTTTCCATGCTTTGGCCAGATATCATGCATTTAATGCTGTAGGTAGACATTTAACAGAGGAAAGGGTGGGAGGAATCTCAGTAGTTTGCCTTGGCTGTTGTAACGTACTCTTTCCTGCACCAGGTAACTCAGTGACAGCTCTGTATCAGGATTGCATCTGGCTCTCATTTGCAGTTACAGTGAATTCCACTTAAAGAATTATATCATGGCCATTCATTTCCTGCCAGACTGATCTGTTATAACAAATATTGACCTTCAATCTGTCTTCTCTGAGCCATGCAGTCTACAGAAATGCAGATGACATATGTAAGACCTTTTCAAGCAAAGCTACACATACAGCTTTTGAAAAACTGAAACTTTGTCTGAAAAAAGGTTCAGTGACACAGGCAGGAAATTCTTCCTCACAAGGAAACAGGTCCTCTGAGGATAAAAGTGTCAGCATCCTTACACTTTGATAAAATCTCACGTCTCCTAGCAATATTGGAATTGAGGTGGTTTTCAGGGCTTTTTAGGGGGGGTTTTGTGAGGGTTTTAAAAAATTTTGCGCTAAAACTCATGACCTTTCCCTGTCACTACTTTACTCAGAAACTTACTTTTGTCTGTCTGATACTTTCATCAGATTAATTTCTCCCTTAAGCACAAAGGATTATGACTTCCTATTAAGCTCAGTGCTGGACCTACTGCATTTTCTATTCTTCTTGTCTTTTGTGTTATGCTGGAGGGCACTTCAGGCTGTCTGAAACTAACAGCATGGGTTTGTGATTGGAGCATCTGATGGCACAAAGTACAGACTGTTCTTATATGTCCTTTATTATTTTCGCACTTCAACACGAAAGATTTTAGATTGAATGTTCCTTTCATATTTGAAACTGTTTATGTGTATTTTAAAGTATATTGAAATCTTGTTTCAGATACTGAACATGTTAAGGAATTTGCCACATTTTTTTCCCGTTTTATGTAGGAGATATAAATAATGAACCAAAAGAACATCAGATGTTTTTTGAGTACGCCATGGACTCTAGGCTCTAGTTTATGAACAGGGTTAGCTTAACCTCTATTTATATTCAAGTGAGAGAGGAGAGATCTCCTGAGGCTGAGTCAGTGCACACCACAGCTCAGACAAGGGTCATGGCAGCCCAGTCCCCTGGGAAGGTGAAGGGGACAGACTGTAGAGTCCACTGGTACATTCAGGGTCCTGTCAATATCAAAGGAAATGTATTATAATATGCTTTTACTATGTACAATATCATACGAAAATACAGTGGGCTAGGAAAAAATAAATCTCTAAATGAAATGCCAGCCTGCTCCTTAGGACGTCCTGAGATTTGGGAGAACAAAGGAAGCAATTATTCTTCATGAGACTAAGGAGTGAAAAAATCAGCATGGGCTTTTGCTACTGAGTTTACTTAAAATGCTCCCTCTCCAAAAAAAGAAACAATCAAGCAACCAAAACAAAACCCGAGATCAAACAAGAGCTAACCCCAGAAAATAGAAAGAGAAAAAATTGTGAATCCCAAAACCAAAGAGAACAAAATGAAGATAGGTTACTAACACATTGCTAGTTGTATGGTAAGAATTTTTGACAGATTATGTTCTATTTACAAATTATCCTTTGTGTTGCAGCTCTGGTTAGAAAGTCTTAAGACACTGAATTGCTCAATGATCTACACAGAAAGTTAGTGTTCATTACAACAGAAAGCAGCAGAATAAAAACAAGATAAAAGACATTTGTCTACACAGCAGTGATATATGTGAGATATGAATAGAATGTGCATTGTTCTTACTAATGTATAGACACATTCAAAGTAAAAGCAGAGGTAATTGAAGTTTGCTGTAAGCTGCTGGTACAAACATTGTCAGAAGACGAATGTCAATTGACTGAAAACTGTCCTTCCATCTGATACTGCACAGAAATGAGCCTATAATACATCAAGTCAAAGATATTTCACATTAATGTTGACAATAATTCTAAAAGTTAAAACATGTAAAAAGATTAAAATAAAGTGGTTGGTTAAAGGTAGATAAAAATGAAACTGCTTTGTTTGTATGAGGTTGAGCAGAACACTACCAATATAATAAACTCTGGCATCAGGTTTGCTACATATGTATATAGGTCTAGAACAGAATCCTTCTTACAAGGTTATTTTAGTCACTGTGCCTTTTTACTGGAGACCATTTTTAAAATGGATTAGGATATTTTTATCTGTAGAAGTGATTATATTGACCAGAAATTATGGCCAGGACTCTACTTCCTGCTTCTTACATTGCAGTTAGAGATTCCCAATACGGGATTGCCCTCTACCTATCTACATGTTAGAGGTTAGGATACACCTTTCAAATAAATTTAAAATAGAATTGGAACTTTTTGTTTAACACAACAGGCACAGTGTTTGCAGGGAGAGGTAGAAGGCAATACATTTTATACTCTCTGTACTCTTACTTGAGGGAAAAAGCAGAAGAGCATTAAAGGGTTTGAAAAAAAGTGGAGTATAATCTGGTTCTATGTTCACCATAATTAATAGAGCCAAAACAACCTGCATAGGTGATTTTGGTTAGTTTAGTCCTTCAGATATTGCGGATGTCCTTTTGAGATACCCTTTATGAGACATAAGCTAGAACAGTTCCTTTACTTTAGAACATCAATATAAAAATATCACACAGGATATGCAGTGAAGAACTGGAAGAGGAAAGCTTACAACCAAAATCAACTTCTGCAATGAGTTCCCTGGACCTCATTTAGAAGTGGAAATAATCTATTTAAAGCATGATATAGACAAATAATCTATTCCAGCATCAATCCCTGTAGTTACATAGCTAGCCTTATTGTGATCAAAGAATAAAGCACAGGTAAGAATTCCACAGCTAGTCTTTTTTACCACTAAGATATGTGGAAAAATATTACCACTTAAAAAAACCATTAATCGTCTTTTTGCCTTAGAGAACTGTTAACCATCAAATACTTCTGTTGCAGCATTTCCCTTTCTATGTATATAATATCAGGAATCAAAAGTAATTCCATTATCCAGAGCTTCTAGCATATTTTGAAAAGTATCAGATAAGTCTTCAGGCAGAAAGATCTGAATTGCAAGTAATGTATCTTAAAATTCTAATTTCTTTTTCTTCGAATTTTCTCATGTTAGTACTTGTCTCAGTCTGAGACAAATTTAAGACAGGAGTCTCTGGACTGAGTCCTTCTCTTCAAAAGGGTTCCAAAAATCCCCTTTCCATCAATAGGGAATGAATATTAATGGATGAAAGTCGAAAAAATTTGTTTATTAACAAACAGAATGCCCACCCGCAAGGCAAGGGAAACAAAGTAAATAACTGCTAAGCACTAAACTGTCAGAATCCACTTCCCCCCCCCCACCTCCACATAGGAACAAAGGCCCAAAAAATGTCTGGAGAGTGGGGGTGCAGTGCCGGAGGAATACCTGTTCCCCAACACGTGGTCCAAGATGGCGCCGGCTTTCACTCTGAGGGAAGCAGAACCTCCACGTAGTAGTTCCAATAACATGGGAAAGCTCAGTGGCTACCTGCTGTCCACCTCTTCTCCAATGGCAGTCATGGCAGATGAAAACAGCTGGGCTGGAGCCTTTTGGTGTGCTCTGCCTCCCTGGCTTTGCTCCTCGGGGCTTGGGGCTGCACGGAGTGGCTCCACTCCCATCAATCCCGCTCCTGCTGTTCTTGGAGCAGTAGCCCATTCAGTTCACCTCTCAGCAGCCAAAAAATCGCTACTCCAGTTTCTCCAAGCGAGGGAAAGGAAAAGTTTTTTTGCCTGGGCCAAAAACCAAGTCAGCCAAGCAGAGAAACCACGTTGCACAGCCAAGCAGAAACCATGCTGCAGCGAGCCCCGGAGAGCCTGGGCAGCGAGACTTCAAAGCCCCGGCCCCGCAGAAGCAGGAAGCCTCCCCCTCCTCTGGTGTCTGGATTTAAAGATACAGGAACTATTTCTGGGCCTAAGCAGAGGATCATGGAATAGACTGTCGTAACAAATCACTCCAAGACAGTACTTGAAAAAGGAGATAAATATTCCTGGTTTGAATACAACAGATAACTTAGTTGTCCACCTTATTTTGTTAATCTAGTAGGAAGCAAAAGGAGGAAAGAAACCTTAATTATAGTTGTGTACTATTTTCCTTTCCAGTTCTCAATTGCTTATGAAAAATCTATATTTTTTAGATTATGTGTGCCTGGGGAGATATGATAGCACAGAAAAATCCCACTACTTCAACTATATATTCTTAGAGTGAACACAAATAATTTAAAAGAAAGTTTTCAATGGCCTTCTTTAATGATAATACCAAGTGTTGGAGGATAATTAAAAATTAAAAATGTAGGAAGCAGGTAGATTTGCACATGAGGGAACTTTTATGGTTCAAGGTTAAAATAAGGCATGGATGTATACTTGCACAAGGACAAAGAAATATATAATTGAACCTCAGAAGGCCGATATCAAATAGCATATTATTCTATGAAATGGATTCCGTTTTCCTGGAGACTGCATATGTGCTAGGTAGGTGTACCCCTAGCATGGATTTTCACCRATGCAACAACTTAGAAGGTTAGTTTGGATCAGTTAAGACAATTGCAGGAGACATGATGTGGTATGGAAGTAAAAAGGAACCAAGAAAGAAGGAGGAAGAAACATTAATGCCTTTGTTTTGATGCTATACTCTTTATGGCCTGGAAGGTATATCTATAACATTGCATTCAACTTCGATCTCTAATTTTCAGCAGCATTGCCATCTGTAGCTGTGTTCTACATAAATACAATATTTTGGTTTGCTAGATTAAAATTGTATATTTAAATGCCTTCACACAAAGTGAGGTAGAACAAGAATGCCTTGAGGCGGCTTGCTTGCCTGTGCTTGCTCAGGATTAGCACCCCTTCTTCTTGCAATAATTTGGTTTCAGGACTGAAATAAATAATTTGTGTCTTAATAACACTGAAGTAATTAAATGTCTATTTGCTTATCATTTATGTTTATTCTTAGATAATAACTTACACCGGTTTTCAGCTTGCATATTTTTCTCTATGTTAACAGTTCTTACCTCAAGAGAAGCAAGTTTAGGAAAGTTTGGGGCAAAGAATATTTTTAAGTTAAGTTATGTGTTTACTTACCTGCTATTCTTTTAATACATTTTTTGCTTGCCAACTGCAGAACACCAAAGTTGGTCTTGGCCAAAAGGAGACATATGAAGAACTGCAAAAATTCTCTTTCACAAGTTTTGTATACTCAGCTCAGTCTTTAGCCTCAGATGTAGTTTTCCTCTAATGGGCTAATAAAATATCAAAGGTAAAAATGAATATATAAAAATGTGTGTTTTAATCATTAAATAAGCTGATTTTTATTGAACACAAAGAAATAACAATTTAGGAATCTGGAGCCATATCTAGTGTTCTACGTTGGTTGTTCTTAGCTCTATAGAATTGTGTTCCTCAGGTAAAGTTGTGTAACTATTTTTGCTCCTACACATAGCTTCCTGCCCAAGAATTTTCTCATGGTATCATGATGTAAGCTTTCTAGAGACAACAGAAAACAACTTTTTTTTCAAGTGTTCTAATTTTAAAAGTTCAAGAATGTTTAATTCAACCGCAAAAAATATTTCTTACAATGGTAGGTATACATAAACATTCTGGGCCAGAGCTACAAAATATAGTCAAGGTAACAATACCACATCATTCTTGCTGAACTTTAGAGTTACTAATGCCTGGAATGTCTACTGATAACACATAAATTAAAAATTCTGTAATTACTGAAACTACTCGCTAGCCCCAAGTCTCTTATGACTTTCTCCAAGATAGCTGATCTCATAGAAAAAAACCCAACACATTGGATCATGCTTCCAAGCCAGATAAAATAACAGTAGAGTAATTCTTCTTGTCTAGACTCCTATCATGTAGATGTCTTAATGTCATAAAATTATGGAAACAATGTTGATAGGCAACAGAAATAGATATATCGAGAACGTGAGTCATCTYAACCCAATTTAGCTAAGTCAAATGCATCACAATTAAAAAGTTCCCATGGATACCTGGTTATACTGTAATTATTAAAGGAGTTTAAACAGTTAGCCCAGATCCAAATTTTTACGCTGCTGATAGAGTTGCCAACGAGCAAGATTAGGGGAGCTCCTTGGAGTTATCTCAATATTTCAGTAAAGAGTTGAAAACCACACTAATATGTCCTTTTGTGATCTTGTGAAAAAAAATGAGATTGGAAAGATCCAGCAGGATTCTTTATCTTGTTTTTCCAATTAGTAATTTAATAATGGGTGCTCACTTAGGACACAGAAAAAAATGCAGAATTGCAGGACTGTCATCTCTCAGATGAACACAATCATCCTAAAGAGTCAGAATTGCCTTTCTGGTGCATAGAGCAATTTCCTGAGAAAAATTGGGAAGTTGTTCTGACCGCAGTTTGGAGCTGAGAAGCTTAAATGCCACTAAAGTCTTCTAATTGATTTAGCCTCGAGGAAACAGTGTGCTGCTGACAAGGCGAGCAGGGTGCTTTGTTGGGAAAAGCAATACGTATCTTCTTGTCAGTCTGGAATATTATGGGCAGATGGGACCTCACTCTGCATCAACTAAAAGCCAGGCAGAAGCCAGAATTTATTAGTTTGGATGAAGTGATAAACTGCTTTCAGCTGTCTCTGAATGTGTAGAGAGACAGCTTTATATACACTCCTTGTTGTCCCACTATAACTGTCATGCAAAACCCATGCTTGCTCAGAGTCAAGACAATGCATCTGTGTTCACCCAGAAGTAAAACTAATCCCTATAGAAAAGGTTTGTGGTTAACTCTTCACTTCTCCATATCTGAGCTGGTCAACAGTTACAGAAATTAAGTTTCTGGAACTGGAAAATATAGATATTTGCTTTATGAGACAAATTCTGGGTACCCTCAACAGAAAAAGAAAAAAAAAAAAGAAAATAAAAAACAAGGAGGGAAACCATGAAAATTATCAAAATCAGCTTTATAAAACAATAATTCTTCATTGTTTCTCTGGTTTTAGTAAGTTATCCCTGCATCAGGGATTCTGCCTCTCTCTCTGCTGGCACATCTTGTCTCTGCTGCTGACAGATGTGCTCTAACAAGAGGTTGATCATAAATGGTTACTTCCCAGCGTTAGTGGCAGGTAGAGGAAGATCAAGATAACCATATGTGGAAAATATGCTGCAAGGAGTGAGAACAGATTCTGTTTTCCTGTGTTGATTTCCACAGGATAGATGTTATTGACTAAGTCAATTTTTCTTCATTCCAGATGCTGGGATACAGCTGGTACTGCATTTGCGTTAGTAAACGCAACCTGTGTGCTTACTCATCCTTTTAAAATTCTCGGCGTTTAGAAACTGCAGCAGAATCATTGACACAAGAAACTAATAATTCACTACCTGAATTTTTTCTGTAATTGCAATCATAACTGAGGCCAATGGAAAGAAAGGAAGTCACTTAACATTGTAATTAAAATGTTCTTGTAGACTAGACCCACAACTGGAAGTCATAATTCTCTATAGATGGCCAAGATATGATCATAACGAGAAAGAATTAAAAGAATGTGAAGTGACTGCAGCTCTGTTCTAGGAGAAGACCATGAGAGCTTCCATACAGTATGAACATTTAAAAAATATTATTTCATAGCAAAAATAGCAGGTGTTTAGTGGGAAAAAGAAAAAAATAGAATCATAGAACCATAGAATGGTTTGGATTGGAAGCTTCTTGAAAGCTGACAGCCTTCTTGAGGCCATAACCACTTCTCTGGGAAGCTTGTTCCACTACTTGACCAACCTCGTGAGTGAAGAACGTTTTCTTAATGTCCTGAACTTCTGACACAGCTTTAAACAATCGCCTTACGTCCTATCACCAGACACAAAAGAGGAATCATCACCTYTGTCTGCTTTCTCTCATGAGGTATTTGCAGACAGTCACAAGGTCGCCACTCACACTCCTTTTCTCTAAGGTTAATTAGCCTAGTAATCTCTGCTGCTCCTCATATGTCATGCTCCCTAGTCCCTTCACCATCTTTGTTAACCTCTTTTGAATACATTTTACTATTTTTCTATCCTTCCTATCTTGCAGAGCCCAAAACTGAGCACAGTACTCAACATAAGGCCACACCAGTGCTSAGTAAATTCAGCTTTCTCACGTTTGAAATTATTCAGTCTTTGTTAAAAGCTTTGATATTTTCAGCAATTGGTCTCCTTAAAATTATTTTGGCTTTTATTTTTACTGTGATTTTTCATATTTAACTTAACTGACTAGTTTAAACTTACTTTTTTTTACTTGTCTAACTTTTCTTTCACAATGACAAAATTGACTTAAAATAGTGAATATAGTTGAAAATTTTGTAAAGCTATATTTTATTTTCTCCACCAAGATGCTTGACCCTAACTTGAAGAGATCATGACTACTACTCTTTCTGATTTTATTTTTAAATGGTAAAAGCTTTCTAAAATTATTTGTATCACAAATTTGCAAGTAAATTTCTTGGATAGTGGCACATTTATGTGTATTCGTTTTTCATTGAAAGCAATGAAAAGTGTTTAGTATTAATTTGCCTTTGTAATGTGATTAATTTGGTAGTATTCATCAAAAGTTCTTTTGAACATAGCATGATTATTTTATATTCTTTTCTTTTCTTGGCRTCAGAATCTAATATAAGAATTTATTCAGGATCAATGTAGAAGCTGAAAGATTTTTTCATACCTTTCAGTTTGTTTAATATCTCTTGCTTTATGTGCTTATGAGAAATGAGGGCGAAAAAAAGAGAAACATTTTTATTTTACAAGTGTAAGTAACAGCAATTTCATTATATGTTTCAAAATTGTCATAAACTAAGGAAGTCTGACTAAATTAATGAAGTAAATTATAATGTAAGAAGTCACAACCATTGTGCCTTTTGGTTTTTATATTTTGAATGTTACAGTTTATAATTGTTTTGGARACTTCGAAAAGAAATTAAAAGAAAAAAGTAACAAAAATGTTGGAAATCATCCAAGTGAAAGGCACTTTATTAAACTAGGTTTTATTATTAAAGATTCATGAGTAAAATATTATTWTTACTATTATTATTATTATATATGAAGAAACATTATATAATTATAATTCTATATTTTTATAATTATTAAATATTATATATTTTTTCTAATTAGTTTTATTTCACCTRTGTATCTTATTCTTTCATCGTAATTTTGATTTCATACTAAGTAACAATGGAGTAAGTGAAAGTGATGATTGTTGTAATTGTGGTTTCCAATGTGTTTTATGTGACTGAAATCAAATTTTTAAGATGGAGATTTTCCAAAAATTAACTGTACCTGAAGACCTTCTATGCATGGTAATAGTTATTGAGTATTTATAGAGAAATAAGAGACATATTGTCTGTTTGTACTTGATTTTCAGTATGAACTTTCATTTACTGGGTTTCAAATTACTAAATACTATCTGGGAGTTCCTGTGTCCCAAGTGGCTTACAAGAATTTCATGTGTTGTTGAAAAGCTTCAAAATTAGCACGAACCAGAAGCTAAGTTCTCTTTTGAGTTAATCATATGGAAAAGCAGAAAGCCTACAGTTAGTGATCATATATGAAAAGTGTGTTTTGTAAACTGAAGCCACACAAAGATATCTTGTGCATCCAAATTACCTCCCCTGTTGCATTTGTCTTGAACAGATATATATATACCCGCCATCTTCATGGCTCTTCTTTAAGATCCTTTAATTCCACCTTTGGTTGGTCTATCTTCATCCAAATTCTGACACAGCTCATTGCATTCAGAGGACAACTTCAGTGCATTCAAACTGTGACAGAACGGTCAAAGTTGAAATCTTTTCAGACAATTTGGTTGTTAGGAACATTCAAATATCAAATATTTTCTCATGTTCCCAATGTTAGGCATGCCCTTAARTGCAATTGGGAAGCAGTGTCCCTGCTACTGTCCTTGTTGTACATGAGTAATAGTGCAGATGTAACACCAAATCTCCTTTGTCCCTATGCTCCTCTGTCTGATATGATTTAAGAATCTGAATTTACAGATGTCCTTACAGATAATATTATAGAATGAGTGTATTATTAGTAAGTTTTATAGAAAATGTTTCAGTCTGGTTCCATTCATGCATCTGTGCTCATTAACTGGAGACCTCTCTTGAGACTAAGAGGCTTGAGGACACTACACAGAGAAATATGAAGTTGTTCTGGGTGGATGTATCTATGTCTGCTATCAGTGATATTGAGCATAAGCTGGAAAGCTGGGTTTGGTTTGAACTGATTCTGTGACTTAAATAACCTCTTTTGCATGACTGTGACTGAGATCATAATCATAACTAGACCTGCACAGAGATTGTTTATGCCCACTTCAAGTCCTCAGTTCTCTCTACCTGCAAGCTGGGTAAATTTCAATAATGCCTTAGATAAACATTAGGCCAGCTAAATTCTTGCTAGGTAAATAGCAAATGGTACTTCATGCTTTAAAATAGCTTTTATCATATCTGCAGGGATTCGTCGTCATTCAGATGGTGTTGATGAATCCCAGAAAAAAAATCTGCTAAGATAAAAATACAAAGGAAGAACTGATGAAGAAATGATCCTTTTATAAGAAGTGTGTTGCTCATCTTGAACACAATTTATTGATAAGACAAGCTACAAGACGAAAGTTCTGAAGACTATAGCACTTAGAAAGAAATGCACTTAGAAAGTGGGGTTCTGTTATTAATGGTGGATATGGATATGGCAAATCTTCTGACCAGGTGGAAATTAGCTTTACATACCTAACAAGACTCATGAAGAGTGACAGTTGGGATAGAAGGGCATAAAGGAAAAAATAATGGAAAAATCATTGTATAACGTCACTAACAAATAGCAATGCTACCTAGAAACAGTATGAGAAAATAGATTCCTCTAAAATTATATGTGAAATCTCATTAATTTTTCTTGGCTGTAGCTTTGTTATATGTTGTCATCACAGAAATAATTTGACCTATTCTGTGGCTGTTAACGGTAAAGTTACACTTCAAATGTTGTAGCATGTCATTATATCAAAGAATCACAGAATGGTTGAGGTTGCATTATGCCATCAAACTCTTTGAACGAGATTTTTGAAGAAGCCAGTGTCTGTTCTCCTGTATTTGAGTTTTAAAATTTAAGCATAAATGAGAATAACTACTCACCTTTACTGCATGAATTCCCTTGCCTGCTTCCTGTGTGGCAGTTCATGAGCAAACTGAAGTGTTTCTCCAACTGGTGGGCATGGATTGTTGCAACAATGAGATGTATCTAAATAATCACACATAAACTGTATGGACGGGCGTGTTTGGCCAGTTCAGATCTAAACCAGTGAAAGTTAACTGTGTTAACCGATAAAATCAAGGTCACTGCTAGCAACGAAATGTACAAAAATTTCTCTCATAACAGAGACAAGATGGATGGTGGGCTTCCATCTATGGGAAAAACCCTTCTTAAAACAACCTTCTTTAACACCTCTTTTTAAATCCCTATATCCATTTTAAATGTTAAAAATATTTGTGAGAACCTCACAAATAATTTTCATTTTTATTGTCTCAACAGCACATATGGTCCAATATTACCAAAATCTGCAGGTTTAGGATTACTGAACTGTACTGGTATTTATTAAACATTTAAACTGGACCTGATTTAAAAAAATAAGGATTATTAGCTGTCAGATTTCAAGATCACTTTCTTAACCAATGTAGAAATTGACACAAAAACCAAGAAAATCCAAATGCTTTCTGTGTCAAATCTAAAATTATTTATATGCCATTCTCTTCTATATCAAACAGTGAAGCTTCTAACTTCCTAGGGCTTTAAAAATATTTTTTCAAATAATTTGAATGAATCTGTACAACTCGTATATACAAGTTATGTTTTTCATAAATAAAAGAAAATTGTCTTAAGGAGTCCCTGTATTCATTTTTGTGAAAATGGACAAATTTTTTGATTTTACACTGCATTCTATTTGTCCATGTATGGTGACTTACAGCAAAGCTATGTTGTTTAGGCCCATGACACAACACTACCATGTGAGAAAATGGGGGTATACTAAACAGAGAGACAGAAGTACACTGACGTGTTCAGCAAGAAATAGCTGCTGAAAGAATGACATTTGTTATATCTATTTGTACTGTAAAACCTGCATTATATCTGTATTTCTGAGACAATATGCTTCAGCCAGATCAACTTTCCTGCATGTTTGTTGACTTCTTCCTTTAAAGGTAGTTTAGCCATATTTCTACTTCATTTCTGCCTCATTTTCTAACATTGTATCTCATACTTTCCTAGACTATTTTTATTTTTCCATCTCAGACCTTTTTTTTTCTAGTGAACTCTTGTTATTTTTATACCTTTTGACAATCTTCATATCCAGCTCCTACTTTGACCCTCTTCACTTACTCACATTCTTCCTGCTGGTTTGATTTCTCTCCTTTTCCTCCCCTGCTGGGTCATTGCTCATTATCCAATCTTAATGCACATTTTTAAACCTCTCTAGCTCAGAATTCGAATTTTTCCTCTTTTCCCTGTTCCACTTCCTGGATATGTATCATTCCACTTTTGACATATAATCTCTTCAGGAACTTTGTTTAATCCTATTATAGAGTCATAGTTTCCTGCCCTTGGCAGCTTCATTCTTCCTACAGGTACTGACATTTCACATACGTAGAGTTATGCACATCCTGAAATCCTACCTAAAATGTTATCCTTTCCTTCTCTCATTACTATCTTACTTCCTCKTTCTCCAAATTCAGATGCTCTAAATTCATTCCAGAGTGATTCTGTTCTACTAAAATATTTTTCTTGCAAAATGAGAACATGAACTGGCATTCAGTGTAATCATTTATGGTTTTGCATAAAAATTATKAAAAAATTGAAAAAATTGAAAAAATATACAGAGGTCTGTGCTAATAATTTATTTCTATTGGCATCCCTTTACTGCCTACAAGCAGTTTGTATAACCCATAGAAAACAGATTAATATCTTATTCTTCAAGACACTACATCTGTTTTTTCTCAGTTTATTTAAAATGTTCAGGTAAAATAGGATATGAAAGAAATTTTATTTCAACCGAAGATCTTTCTAAGTGTCTATATATTTTAAACTGCAAAATACATCTTCAATATGAAGTAAAGATAGAGTGTCTTTAAAAAAACACAGACCTATGAAATGGCTGGGCAGCATACCATGTAGACTTAAATTGAATGGTTATAGTTTCATATATTTTCAATAACATTTTTGTATGGCTGAGTGGTATCTGCATCCTTTTTCTATGCAAATTACTCATTTATTTCCAATCACCGGGCCAGCAAAAAAGTGTGTAGAAAACAGAATTATTTTTTCTCTATTTGGTGCTAATATCTATTTTGAACATCCTATGAAAACTTGCACACCATTAGAAATTCAACTAATAGATTGTTTTAAAAAGTAAAGCTTGAGTCATAGAAGACCATTTGACACTTTCTTTTTGCATTTTTTTGGGGCAGAAAAAAATCATGAATACACCTTTTTTGCTAGTTTATAATATCAAAGATAGTGAGAAATAATGAAGTTGTCAAGAAATAAAAAAATATAAATTAAAAAAGAAAAAAGATAATATCACAGAAATATTTGCTGCTTTATATAACAGGGTATTTTTTCTAAGTTRTAGGCTTCTCAGATCAGGGCATATAATATCCTTATTTTTATTTTATTCAAAACTGCTTTTCAGATGCTACATACTCACATTAATGACCAATTGGATATAGATGATACCTATGGGGCTTAATCATTCCTCTTTTATGTTCCTTATTCTAGAAACAACTCCAGGTAAACGCCCATTAAGAACTAATCTTTCTGTATTTCTTATTCATTTTTCAGAAGTAAACTCCTTTCTCTTATATTTTCTTTCCTCACTAGATTGCACATTTTCAAATTTTACAACGTTTAGGTACTCACTGAGCTCTGGGAAACTGGTGTTAACAAATATATTGATTTCCTGTTACACTGGGGGAGACACATTGTTAGGCTTCTCTCTGTAACTCTGATGTAAAGTAGAATTACACAGCACGTACTTCATTCATACACTGGGTTCTTAAAAATGCAAGTGCTTATGTTTTAAGTAATCTTGATGCAGCTTCTGGATTCAGCACTCCATCAGCTCAGATGCCAAGAAGGTAACTAAAGGCCTTTTGGCACACATACAAATCCCRCTTTGGATTGAATTTAACTGCCTACTGCTGTCTGAGAGAATTTCTTCTGGCCTGATGACTTTTCTGTCACAGAAGAGCTAAAAATAGGAAAATATAACAAAGGCGGTACACACACCTCAGAAACTGGTATTTCTGGCAGCTTCTGAACAAACTGAGGTGTTTTGACCCACAAGTCATTGCAACAATTTAGACAAATGTGCATCTCAAAATTTGCATTTGGTACATGTCATAGAAAATAAGTCTATGATAATGTTATACAACTTCCTAGGAAACAAAAGTCTGTATAGTTCAGGCAATTTGAAAGAAATAGATCATGACAGACTTTTAATAACGGTGTACAAAAAATTCAGTCACTAGGAATTAAAGGTTTACTGGTAAAGTATATCTAATCCACTGACGGGATCATGCCTTCTGTGGGAACCAAGGCCATACTGTTTAATGTTTAATTACAGCTGTTAAGGTTATCTATTAGAAAAGGCAAAACTACTGATGTTGACAAAGGCAGTCAGGAACTTACAAGAAACTTATATATTACTTATATTTTATTTTTTTAAATCACAGCAGCCTTCATAAAGTTTAACAAAAAACTTAACATTAATTTAGTATAGTCCAAGTTTAAGAGTATTCATGTAAACAATGAGAACTTTGGCCCATTGTTACCACTATCATGCAGTTTCCATGGCCAGGATGAGAATTCCTCTCTAAGCCAAAGGAAGACAACATTTTAGGGAGTTTCCAGTATTGACTGAGAATTCTTTCTCTATCCCAAGAAGGGAATATGATTTTAAGACAATGTTACTAATTTATTTTCATGTTTCCTGAGCCCTATACAAGTTATGTTTTTCAGATTTTAACACTTAAGGGTTTTATGCTCTTAGAATTTACCTGACTTGTAACAGTTTTTCTACTGGTAAGACTAGGCTTCTGTCAATAGTAAATTTTACTGTCAGTAAAAACTTGAAAGATTGCAGCACCAACAGTTCCTTTTAGTTGGAACAGACTTTCTACACCTTGCTTTCTTTAAATGATTGTGATAGACTGTGCAAGTGCAAGAAACTATGATTCACTGAATTTTATTATTGTCAGTTCAGAATTTAGCCGTCTTCAAAATTCAATATTTTATTCAAAAGATGAATGAACAGAAACCAGCAAAAAAAATCTATTCTTCAGAAAATGGATAATCTTTCAAAACTTATGTATCATTATTAAAAAAACAACTTACAGCTACTTTTATGTCTTTAACAGAGACATCTTATTATAAGGTAGTTTTTGTGATATGAGTTACTTATTTTAAAAACAGGCATTTGTAAACAAATCTACCACAAARAGATTGGTTTCCTGTTCCCCCTTTTCTTGGGATTCATTACAGTACACCTAATACTTCTATGAAGTATTACTTAGAAAAACAACCGGCATGGAAAACAAATTGCTGTGCCCATTTCTTATAAACAGAGTATTTGACGAGGTTTGGAAAGTAGTTTCTACAGGAATACTGTTCTAGAGTTATTTAGCACTCTAGTAGCCAAGCGAAAACTTAACTGAGCCATTTGAAAAACAGTATATGAAAATCTTGTTGGAACTGCTAACACAAGTTCCTTTCAAGATACATGTAGTTGAGGACAAATTAAGTTTGTTCTTGAATAAATGCAAACTAATACAACTAGTACCAAAATCTGTTTATGATGTTATTTATAGTTATTGCTTAAATATCTCCTCCATAATTTTTTTCATTCATTCACTCCTTTTGTGCTAGTCTGCTGTATTCTCTGCTCTAGAAATTTCTATCTTTCTGTCCATATCTGCTGTCCATATCTTCTAATTCAGTCTCCTCAGAACAGAGATGTTCTCATTATATGGAAAATATACAATAATGTGTCTTTTCGATTTAGCCCTCACCAAGGTCATTCCTTTATTGTCTGTTCTGGAGATGCTTCTCCTCCCATTCAACTTTTTATCGCAATAACTCTACCTTACAGACATTCTACTCTCCTGTTTTCTTACCTTAAGTAATACTGCTCTTTGTTATGCTGTAATTTGTCTAGTCCTTCCTCATCTCTACTCCTTCCCTTTTCTCCTAATATCTTTGTTGACACCTTGACATCTACTAAAGTTCAATATAACCTAACTGAAATAACACAATATTTTTTTTTTCAGTTCTTCTCAGTGTCTTTAAACAAAAACAAGGACAGTGGGCACCAGCTGTTTTAGGAGATGTTTTAGGTCAAATGCTGCTCCTGAATGGCGTCAGGTARTTATCTTGCAAGCCTCTCCAGTCCGGTGTCACTCCAAGCTCTTCAAAATGAAAACTGATCTTAATCCAGACACATTTATCATGTCATGAATGACATTTTGAACATTATTCTTCTCAGTCCCCTAGTCCGCATATCCAAGTTTTGATGGTGCTTATTAACAGTAATTGATCTCTACATAATTAAAATTTATGTTCCTTATCAAATGTGCAAAGTGCTGKTTTTTTTTGACTCTGACATTATTCCACTCATCTCATGCAATCATGCACAAAAAAATACAAACTCTAATGGTGAAAATATTCCCATTCCTTTTTTTGTTTAATAATTTCCCAATTTTTTTTTCCCAGTAAAAACTCCCAATCTCTGCAAAAAAAAAAAAAAAAAATCAGCTTTTTTTTTCCTGAACATCTTCAGAAATCTTTCCTTTTTATTCATCTACTAGAAGAGTTTAAAAGATTATTCTTTTCCTATGACATGGGAAGACCCATTTCCATAACAATTCCATGTTCACTCATCTGCTTCATCCTCTAAAGCACTTATACACTATCCCTCATTTGCACAACACTGTCTTCTAACAATTTCAGGAAAAATCTCTCTCCACAAGTTCCTAAGTATGTTCTTTATTATGGTATTTTTAGAAAAACAACGTGCCATTCTGAATAAATAAGTACTCAACAGAGAGAATTATTGGTAATGAATAATCTCTGATCATGTGCAAATGTCAGGTTTGAGACAGACAATTCAAATAATAACATACTTACTAATGCTCCACACCTGACATCCTTTTATTATTCATTATAGGTATTGATTTAAGACTTGGAATTAGATAGCCTCTTAAGTGTTTGGATACTATTGATTTAATCTGCAGCTTCAAGGCATTACCATGGCACTGAGACTGTTTTCATGATAACTTTATAATCTCTTTCTGATTTTTCATTAAAGTAGGGAAAATGCGATTCTTTCAAAGGCATTTAAAACAAATCACCAATCTAAATTAAAAAAAAAAAAAAAAGCTGATCCTAACCATGATAGGCTTCTTTCCTGTATTTCCATTAAATTTAAACTTTGAATACTGAGAAGAGCTCAACACTGTTTTATTTATCACTGGGCAATTCAGATCAGAGAGTTCAACCCGTTCTAGTATAGTTCTGAATTTTTGCAAATACCTCAAACAGCTGAAGTTTACACTATGAAACTAAAAGTTAAAAACTAATACTGCTTAGTCCAATGTTTTCTAGAAATAAGCTAGAAATATGCAAGGACTACAAAAAGTAAATTATAATTAATTATGTTCTTTATAATTTTATAGTAATATTTTACCTTTTACGTAAGATCTTATAAAATTATTTTGAAATTAATTACATTATTTAAATGATAACTGTTATTAAAAGTACAATGATAATCAAACATGAAGTTTTATAAACTACAAAATCATTAACAAATGAGAATAATCTTTTCAAATCTGATAAGAAAAAGATCACAATGTGATAAAGGTAAGTCACACTAATTTGCTACCACCTCAGAGTAAAATTCCATATCTGATTTTAAGTAACGGCTCTTAATAAAACACAGTGCTATTCTTTTTTATTTTATGAGTTTGCATCAACTATAGCTGTCTGTAGAAACAACGTCRTATAAAATACAAGTTCTAGCATGTATAGGCGTTATTGACATTGGAATCTATACTATTAGAAGAAGAGTACTGTTTCCTTCACAGTGGATTAACAAGTTTTCTTGTAAGCACTGATGCTGGAACATATCCAGTATCAATAAATGTGTTAGTGCCAGGAGTCTCTCTGTGAAGATCAAATGACCAGTGAAAAGGAGCAAGAGTTAAAGCTCTTGCCGATACTTTAGAAGTTCAGGTAGAAACACATGCATCCTCCGAGGAAGGGGATGGTTCTACATATATTGATACTGATGCCTTTATCTGCTTAAAATCAGGAGCTGGACAATGTTACGAGGGTAGGGAAAGCAGTTACCTTTACTTGAGGTCCTCCCGGAGTACAAAGCACACACTGATCAGTTTTGTGTCCCATCCCAAGTGTCCATTCTCCTTTCTCCCTAGTGTGTGTGTGTACCAGTAGCATTTTTATAGGTTTACATCAAATTAAAATAGTTTATAAAAATCTTCCAATTAGAAATACAGTTAATGAGGTGATTTCCTTTGGCTCAGCCTCCTACTGAAATCCCCRCCTAATGCTGCTARCTACTGTTGTTTGGGCTTTTAGGAGACATGCGACAGAAAAGCGTCCCTGATTCCCAGAACACTAGCGGTGATAAGGTTGACATAGGAATCCTATTTTGACTATAGGGATAGGGACTAGGCGATAGGAACTAGGGGATAGGGAAAACTACCAGCCAGGAATTTACAGGGTTAGAGAGTAAAGGCTACAGGGCTACAGGACTACAGGGCTACTAATATACTATTAATATAAAAAGGATAAAAGCAAAAATCTCTTTGGCATCAATACTAGCAAAATGTTGCTTTCTCAACAATAAATTATTATTGAATAAGGGTAGCCTACCCATTAAAAAAGGATAAAACTTTTGTGCATATTGAAGGATAAATTTGAGTGAAGACATCAGGTATACAGGATAACAAAGTCTGACAAGAGAACAAATGTAAATATTTTTTAAAATTTTATTGGTGTCCTTCTATGGAAGAACTGAACAGCTGAAATTGGARAAATGAATGAAAATTAGGATGAAATCCAACAGTGACGTGTAACAAAATCTGTACTTTAAAATGAGAATTAATGGAAGATGTCACTGCCCACTACACAACAGTAACTGAGCAGGTCGAATATTAGCAGGAAAAGTATCTAGGGGAAGAATCCTCAAAATACTTTTCTAAAATTACCCCTGCTCAGTACCAGTAAGACTGCATCTGAATGTCTTATAGACTCTGAACTTCACAAAAGTTGTGAACAGTGTGAAGAATGTCCAGAAAAAAAAAAAATCAAAATGAAACGTGACAATGATCAGTAGCATAAAACTATGACCTATCAAAACCAAATAAGGAAATGGGCATTGCTTTTCTAAAAATGGAGAAATCTTGAAAATGTACATTTCGCGAAAAGAATTAGACCTGTTCTGTCCCCTGGGACTAAAAAAACCCCAAATAATTTAAAAAGTTAGCAGGTTTCATCAACAGAAGATCCTTTCCTTTAGAAGCAGCTTGATATATAGGTTAGGAAGGAAAATAGAAATCTTGCATGAGAATTCTGCATGTTCTCAGAAAGGCTTGTAAGGCAAGTGCAGTGATCCTGACGGGAAAAGAATTGTACCTCAAGGAGTTGTTGATATACATGTCAGTTGACTGGAATATGCCCAGGTCTGTGTTGTCCTGTATATCCAGAATGGCCTTCTGGATGTGCTGTGTTGCACAACTCCTCTGGCTGCAGGACAAGCTCAGTGACCCCACTGCAGCAGAGGAGCCTGCAAGGAATCTCCCAATGGTACCGATGATTATGCCATCTGCATGGCCTCGCCTTGAACTGAAAAGGCAGCAATAAATTCTTGTGGAAACATTATTGCTGTTTGCTGTAGAAATGCTGGATAAAGTTGTTTCCTTGTAAGAAAATCCTAGAGCAGCTCAAATGACTGAAATTGGAGACTGATTTCTATGGATAAGGGTCCACCCAGCACGCTGCACATGGATAGGAGGCTCACTCAATGCTATGTCTCCCAGAGTTCCCAACATCCAAAGGGACATAAGATTATCTGTAGCATTTTCTCCTTATAATATTAGCTCTAATAAATAGCATTTTAAAGGCATCTTACAGAGTGTCTTTCTTGCTGGCATCAGAAGGGACCAGCACCTCCTGGTGTAAAACGAGTAAACAACAAACAAAGCAGAAACAAAAAGAATCGAAAGACTACTTGCCAGATCCCATCTTGGTTTAAACGTGGTTTTGTTGTGGGTTTTGTTTGTTTGTTGTTATGGTTTGGTTTGGTTTGTTATTGTTCTTTTCTCACCTGTGTCTTTACTAATACTCTCTTTGTTGTTTCTCTAATTGATGAAAATAGATATGTGTATTTGCATTTATCATAATCTGATTTAGGATAAAGGTATTTTCAAAATTGTCCTGGGTTAACCATAAAAGGATTTATTCTATTACCACCCACATATTTCCTCAGTAAGCTGGATCGTTCAYGGTTACACACCTGGTCCCTGAGGCTATGCTCATGTAAGGTAGGGTGGTACTCCTTATCTCAGCTGAGATAACCATTCCAGCCAAGGCAAGCACCACCCATCCTGAGTAGATCATCTCAGCTAATGGCCCATTGCACCACCCATCCTGAGTAGATTATCTTGATTAATGGCCCATTACCAAACAAGATAAAAATAGAATGTCAGAAACAGTTTGCTCCTCCAAGAAGCCTCATGTGAGCTCATTGTCAAAGCAACCAACAGAATATCGGGAAAATCTATTTCCATTGGGGAAGTCCCCGCCCCTRGGGGAGGTACCAGCCAAGAAACACAACATAAAAGCAAGGTTTTGAGATGCGAGAAATCACTCCACTCCACTCTGCTGGACTGGACTTGACTACCAGGATGGGACTACCAGGASTAGGCTACCAGACCACTGGACTACCAGACGACTGGAAACCCAGAGGATTCCAGACCACCATCACTGGATACTCAGCAGACCAGACCTCCTACAGGACCAGTGCCTAACTGGACTACACAACGACCACCCTGGTTAATGAGGTATCATGTTGTACCGTGACTCTGTCAGTTTGTTTAGACAAGTGTATCTGTATTCCTGCATTTATTTTAACCTTTTTATTAAAATTGTAATTTTGACCTAAAATCTCTTGAGGTATTTGTGTGGGGTTAATTTTCCCCTGCTGGTTCACATTCAAACTAGCACAAAAATGAATGTGTTTTACCCTCAAGGTTATAGTAAATTAATAAAGTGGAGAACTAAGACCCTTTTAAAGGTTCTTCAGCTCCCCAATGCATTCCCTAGAACATCCAGCAAAATGTCATCCCACAGATAGTATTGCATACACAGGCTTGATAACCAGCAAAATCAGTTGGCAGGGGAGGAAGAAATGCCACCCAGTGAATAGGAATTATCCAGTGTAATCTCTGGTTGAATGCAAGGTATCAAGGAGCTCACCAGAACTGCGTGCACAGCTGAAGTGTTTGTCACACCCTGCTCCATGGATATCCTTACTCACAAACTTGACAAACAGCAGTCTGAAAGAGTACAGAACAGTAGAGTCCATGGTGTGACCTTGTAGAGGGAGAGGGATTGAAAACTTTCTAGAGCCTATTTCCAGCCTCAGGACTGAYTGATACTCTCAGGTATCTTATTTAAAGCATAGGTAGGGGAAAAAAGCAACTTCTTTTTTTTTTGTTTCTCTATAGTAAATCTATAGTTACTTGAATTGTATTGCCTATGAATGAATTGTCAAAAATCCATTCTCCAGATTTTCACTGATATTAAGAGTAAGGAGTTCAGAGTGACACTGAAAAACAAGCTGTGCTATCTCCCTAACAATGTATATTCTGATAATTCTGGGCAATTTTAGGAGTAAGTAGTAATCCAAAATAATTTTCTGAAGTGCAGCAGGGTGTTTGTCTACCAAACTGCARAAGCAACATGATCCTATAGTTCTCACAACACTCAGTGAGGGAAAAATATCTCCTAATGACTAACACTAATAATAAATACCTAATAAAACAGAAAAATAGGGAATGAAACATCTGAGTTGTTTTTCCTGTTGTGAGTGGTTTTGGTTTTATTTTTTTCTCATGTGTTTTAAATATTAATTAAAAAATATATATAAATGCTCAGGAAAAGGCGTTTTATTTTTAACCACTTCTATACATAGAGCTGTCAAGCTCAAAAAAAAAAAAAAAGGCAATCTCAAAATCCCACAAATGTCCAAGCATTAGTGTGCATAGAAAACCTGTTTGTATTTTCTTTCATGTACTTGGTTTATATGTGGAATTTTTCTCATTTCTCTTTTGCAAAACATTCTTTCCCCTCCTATGGGAAACCTAATGGAATCTAGTTAAGAAGTTATTTTCCCTTTCGATGTTTCCAATTTGTTTTTAATGCAGCAGGAAGAGAATGGAATATTTTCCTGTTGTTATATGTTAACAAGARTTTGCTTCCTTACATACGCTGACATTGTTGTCATTTTGCCTTTAAAGTGGCTGCTGTTTGGAGAACACCTACACTTTGCAAACGCCCCAGATGTGCTATGCCCAAATATAAAAAGCTTTTGAGACCAAAAAATGTCCTTCCTTTGTCTTTTCTTAGCCTTCTGTTTCTGCGGTAGGTCTTATTGATACTGCACCATTTGGAGTTGTCTCTCAATTCCTTATTTTACCATGCCTTAAAATGATAATTATTTTTATATTATGAAATTGTGRAGACCTGACTGTGGAAGCACTGTAAATAATTTCTATTCTGCTTATACTGATTTCTGCTAAAGCTTCCAGGACAGTATATTCTTTTAGATTTTTTATCTCCAGTATCATTTCAGTATTTGAGAAGGTGGTTGTCTGATGACTTGACTGTAYACTGAAATATTAGCCTTGATCTGTAGCTTCTCTCTTTTATGCCTTGTATATTTAATTTTATTTCCTTTGATCCCTCTTTCTTCTTCTTTGCTGGTATTTTCTTTGTTCTTTTGCTCCCCCCCACTCCTGTACTTTGCTCTTCTAAGACTCAATCACCTCCATTTTCGTTTAATCCCTGACTATGCTGCCACCTGTATCTTTGTTGTCATAGTTCTGATGTCACCCTACTGGTTATCTTTTCATCTGGCTATCTGATTTTGTTTAGATTCTAGTCCTTTAAATTCTCTCCATTGCTTGAGTCTCTTTTAATCTTCCCTTAGTAATGCTTCTCGTTGTAGCTCTTGATCTTTCAGAGAGGAGTGACAAAACTGTCAGGGATCATTGCTTATTAAATCTAAATTTGAAACACCAATAAGCAGTCACTCTTTGCTGCTATGTATAGTATGTGACCAAAATTAAAGATGAACAACACAGTAAAACCTTATTTCTGCACCTGATGCATTCAGAGATTGCAATGTACTCTCGTGGCTAGTCAGAATCGGGGTAAACTTTTTGATGGTGTATGACCTCATTTCTGCTTACAAATTAATCCAAGAGTTTTTATGCATATTTGAGTTATGCATACATTTCTGATGGAGCATTTAATTTGAGTACAGGGGCACTAGCCTGGAAGATTTGGTACATCATTAATGTCTATTGCCCCATGGAAAAGGCAGGCTTAAAACTGAGCTATAACTTTCCTAAATCACTTCATAAATACCCTCTTCTCTAAGTGGATGAATCAAACATAAATGCAAATGTCATACCTGAAGAAATGACAAAGAAATTAGACATGTATTAGAATGATATTTCACAGTTTGATGTAGATGCAAGAATAAAAACTAGGCAGAAGCATGAGAACAGATTTTTAGAATATCTGAAATCCTACTTAAACTTCCTCAGTGTTTCTGTTTATATATCAAGATTAAATTTCTTCCTGATGTAGGGATATAAAAAAAGTTTTACATCAGAAATCTTGTCTGCTAATGGTTTTTTTACATTTTTACATGTGTGTGTGTGATCATATCTATAAAAAAAATTATGTTTCCATGACCTAATTAGGACCATAAATAACATTCTTACACAAAAAAAATGCCAAGATATATATACCCTTTTATTTGTTTAATTTGAAGTTCCTCTTTAAATTTTCCTTTTAAATTCCAGAAGTATAAGGCAGACAACTTACTCAGCAGATTGATTAAGGTCAAATTGCTTTTGGAATTATATGGATAATTTCTCATACTTTTGTCAGACAACATCCACACCTAYTCAAGTGATTTCTGAAATTAAAATCACGAATGCATTTTTTAGGTTTGCAAGTGCATGGAATTAATGTGCAAGTACATGAAATTACAGATGGACCAAAAWAGACATGGTTTTTGTGTCCATTTTCCTGAAAACAGGAATTTTTAAAAAAAATTGSTTTTCAAGTTAGAAGTTGCGGAAAGATGGCTGCAGGTAAAAGCAGAGAAAACTGAGAAGTTATATTCACATCCTGACAGAAGTTAGAATAGTACAGAAATTACAGGGTGAAGTAGAGATGCTGCTCCCTGGATGTAATGCAGTTGGCACACTCAAAAGCTGTTCCACAATGATTCCCCACGCCCACAATCTGCAASTATAGCACCTGCTAAGGCGGATGGAACAGAGGGTGGAGCAGAGTGGAGACACCTTGGCTGTTGAAGTGTTTGCAGGGAGGGGAACTCGGTGGTACTTTGCAGCTGAGTTGCATAGCAACAGTCAGCCGTGGGAGACAGGAGATGTCTTGCTGCTGAGCCAACAACTTTGGTGAAATTGCTCTCCTCAGATGAACTTGGTTCGTTACAGCCTAATTGTAATGTTAATGCACACCTCCATCCCAAAGTTACCCACCTCCACAGTACAACCACCCCTCACTGGGCATGCGTTCAATATTTTATTGACTGTACCTTTATGAGCGAAGCGGGAGAATTTTACATCAATCACTAACAAAGGTAGGCATGACAAGGGTCACTCAAGCGCCACCTAAACACAGAGAAAYAGTATAAAACTAAGTTGAGAATGGGGGAAGTTAGAGAAGACTCCATCATAACTACTAGGATCAGTCAATAGGCTGAACCTGTCTTCTCCCCCATAGGGRCGCCTATTGGGTAAGAACCACACTCTGTGCACACTGAATACTCTTACTGGGGTTTAGAGCTTGTCTGTGTATTGCTTTGAATAAGTTTCTGCAGTCAGATACTGTCACTGGCAATCCTCRAACCTTAACCCGTCACAATTTTATAAATAAAGAGTCTTATTCTGTAGACTGTTGGTGTGAGTCCTTCACAGGTSCTGGCAGGCGCTGGCAGTGGATAACATACTCGAAAAAAGTGGAAGACCCACTGAGGGGTCTCCCTTACACTGTTGATGTCTTTCCCTGAATAAGTCAGTCAAACCACCCTCCRATACAGCAGGACTGGTCAGTGAAGGGTTCCCATAACAGGATGCTGACAGACTGGTCAAGAACACCGACAGACAAATCACATACTAAGGTTTGAGGAAATCTCTCCTTTTCACGTGACAGATGTCATTGTGAGAAAATTTCTGACAGTGTAATTTTTGCTAACAAAATTTTGTGTCAAGACTTATCTTTGGTGTCCTGGCTACTCTTTACTATTCATATTCTTCAGAAAACAAAATTTATAATTTACTTTCAGGTTATATCATATTTTCAAACATCTCAGACAAACTCATCCCATAGAAAAMAATCTTCAGTCTTTTCTGAAGGATCAAGTTTAAGAACAGAAATCTCTGAAGTCAGAAAATGGTGTAATGTTGAATGCTTTTCGCTACAGCTGTTAGCAACACCAACCCTTTATCTAAAATCCTCATGGACCACCATTCACAGACCATTTCATCGCTTCATTTTTCTATGCATGGTAATCAAGAAAATAAAAAAAAAATAAAAATMAAACATACTTTCACTCTTGTTCCCTCTTTATTGTTGGTATCTGAGTAGTTTAGGAACATCTKGAAACTTTTTTCAGTGTTCTGTTCCAAGTGGATCTTCCTTGGTTGGAAGAGAGATTTTTTTTTAATTCTCTATAATACTGTCTTGCCAAGAACTCTTTATAAATTCTGATTAAATCTGGCTATTCACAGTTATCAATGATCTGCTTTGTTTCCTGGGGTACTTCTTCCCTTGTTCTCAGCCTTTCTTCACAGGGATCCTGAGCCAATCCAGCCTGTTTAATTGGTGTTTCTCTGCAYACCTAAGGATAGCACTGCAGGAAAACAGTGGGTGGACAGCTCAGTACTGACTCATAGTCTTAGTGAAGGTGATGGTGTGACGGATTAAAGCATTACTGTGTGTGGCACATTGACAGACAAAAAGAGAGAGATGAGTGTGAGAAAAATCCCCATCTACTTCATTGTAGTCTGAAATCTGTCTCGTATGAAGAGTGGGTAGATATATGATCTCAACTCCCAGTTATTCCGGCATTTATAAAGTTTGTGGAAATTAAACTTGCCCTGAAATTGTAACTTCTAATTCATAAGCAGTTTTGAGAAAACCTGAAACACTAAACATTTAAGTCAAAACTCTAATTGCTTTTCACATATTAATAGATAATCTAGTGGGGTAGAACTTGTCATTGAAGTAATAATAGATTCTCCTCACCTAAATATTTCAAGATGTAGCTTACACCTAATCAAATAACAAGATGTGGTTTTTAGACTTAAACATAGGTTTGCATCTCATGCTGGTTTTGCTTGTGTAACAACGGTCATTTGCAGCTACAATGGTACAGTTGTGCTGCCAGCACCTACGAATTAAAAAATTGTTCATGGCACTTTGCAGAGTTATTAAAAAGTAAATGAAATTSATGTCTCAAAACCAAATTTAAACCCCAGCTGTATAAAACCAAGCAATGGGAGAAAAGGTCAAAGGAAGAAAAAAATTATGTGATGGGGGTATCTGAAACAAAAAGAGCATTCACRTGGTTCTGATTTTCTATAACTGAGTTTTCCTAATGAAACCATAAATTTTGTCTSTGCTAAGCCATACTTGTGTTAAGGCTGAAAATCTCATAGAACTGTAAGTATTGCAGGGAGGTATGAGGCTGTGGCTTAACGGATACTTGGGAACCAAGGTAATGTAGAGGTGTGAATTTGGGTTAATAGTTCAGAAAGAGTTCAGAAAAATTWCAGATTTCAAATACATAATATTATAGAAGTATGTTTCTTAGGTGATTTCAGCAAGTTGTTCATACAGTAGGTGTTCTTACAATATAGTGCTACAAACTAAAGTCCTATTCACAACACATCTTCTTTGCAGACAAATTAATTGTCTGTTTTATCATTGGGATAATTATGATGAATGCATAGATGATGTGCCTCTTTCCACCCCTTCTTGCAAAACAGTAATTAAGGTAGTTGAGAATTCAATCTAATTTTAAAAAGAATAAAATACAAGTGTAATATACTTAACAGTAAGGATATCTCAGATATAAAGATAATAAATCTTGGTAACTTAATCATATTCAAAATTAAAAAACCTTTAAAATACATAACACATGGGAAGGAGAAGTTAATATTCTCATTAGTGACAGCTGGAAAGGAACAATTTATTACTTGATAGAGCTTCCTTGAGGGGATTCTTACATGAAGAAAGCATGTTTAATTGAAAGTGCCAAAATGAATACAGGAAAAAACAACTATGGTGTTCTTTGAGTTGAAATAAATCTAGAGAAGACACTTAGAGATGCAGGTCTAAGTTCTTTAYGACAAAAAATGGTGCAGCAAAACAGGAATGTTGTACCCGAGAAGTTATAGAGGAAGCTTGCTCGAAACACTAAGTATGGAAACATAATGTATAGCAGAAAATTTTTCATTTCTTACTAGACAGAGTAGAAGGAGACCTATAAGGAAATGTATGGATTAATTTTATATATATATAAAAATTR
Organism: Amblyornis subalaris; assembly: GCA_018881555.1. Lineage (NCBI taxonomy): Eukaryota > Metazoa > Chordata > Aves > Passeriformes > Ptilonorhynchidae > Amblyornis > Amblyornis subalaris. Next base: position 15,395,277 of record JACAXG010000002.1, read on the forward strand.
TTTTTAAAACGATGCAAAAATTATTCTATCTTTTAAGGACTAAACATATCAATAAATTCAAGAAAACAATTACTTTAAGGACTGGGATCTAGTCCCTAAACAAACRAAATTATTTCAGGGCAGTTATGCTGCTAAGTATCACCTGAAGATGCATTAGGTTTAAATTGAAACTTCAAAAGTGTGGAGRAAGAAAAATCTGCATTCTGTTCTCACTACATTCTTATTCTTAGTGACATAAAATGTTGCTAGACACACCTTTAGGGTTGTTTAGATGTGGAGATATGGGACTCACAGCTCTGAACCCATTCTTTGCAAATCTTTCCTGGGAATGTCTCTGTGGAAAACTCTATGGTAGCACCCTRGGATCAATGTGCTGAGTAGGAAAGCTGAGCTAAGAACTGACGAAACCCCAGTTAACCACCTTAGATCATTCTGATGGGTTTGTTCTAAAAGTAGGGACTAAGACCTTCCAGAATTGGTTTGCATTGTAGGCATGAATATTTCTTTGGGCCTAGGATGGACCAGAGAGTGGGCTACTATTTTGCTGATAGCTGAAAGTTTAGCTTCTTAGGCTTTGCCACACAAGAGGTTTTGCCCTCGACTTTCAAAGCCTGAAAGCATGAAAAGCTCTATGGYCAGTTCGGCAGAGCTTGCAGTGCTGGGACCTAGCAGGAAACCTTTGTCCTGAGAAATGACGTTTGAAGACTCCACCAGATAGCTGAGGCAACAGGGCACTTTCAAATCAAAGCTAATTTGAAAGACTTTGTCACCTAAGCATCACAGATTCACACCCCTGGCTGTAAGAACCAGTGGTTTCAGCATTTCAGAGAAATCTCAAGGAAGTTATATGTCTACCTGTTAGCAATGTTTAGGCCAAGCTCGGGAGATACAGATGGTAAAAGGCTAAGACCAAACCCATTCCATTCARTTCTTCTCCACCTGTGCAAATAAAAATGTGTATAGTCTTTTGTCCCCAAGCATCATGTTTGAATGTAACCTACCGCAGAAAAAAGGCAGAATAGGAAGTAAATTTAGAGTTAACAAGAAGTCTATCTGTATCTGCYGGCACTAAGCTGGAAATTCCAAGGCTGTAAGGCAGAAGTAAGTGCAGATCTTGAGAGCRTTCTTCTTAGTGGTAGAATCTGTGAAATTTCCAGGAATTAGTTCCACAGAGCATTTCCGGSTTCCAGAAATCTCATCTCACCTGGGAAATCTAATATTTTTGTTACGTAGCACTTTCTCACTATGGGATTGTGTATATTTTTTTATCAAAAATTTCCATCCTAATTAATGTATTTTAGAGACAAGCTACTCCACTATGAACTCTTTTTAGCCCAGTCTCATTGTAAAAATAATACTTTCTTTATCACTTCTCTTTTCAGCAAAGTCAAGTGGATGGACAAAGAAAAGTGTAATAATAYTGTGTGTGCAAACCACACTTAGTACTAGCCCAATTATATGAAGCAACTAATCAGGAAAAATTAAGGTTTAAAAGTYTTACACCAAAGAACAATCAGAGAAAGACCAAGTGTGTAAATGCTCTGAGTTCATTCAAACCAGAAACACAGATTTGGATATTATAATGCTATTCCTATTAAYTGAAATTTTAAGCAAAATCTCATAAAGGCCACAAACAAACAAACAAAACAACATACACAATTCTGTAAACTAATTCTAACTAATTTATGACATACAGTTACATTTGGTAATAGTGGAAAGTGTATTTTAAGCCCTTGGGTTTGTTTTAATGACGATTACATAAAGGATAACCCAAGCTGACAGTCCTCCAGGCACCTGACAAGCTGACATTGACAGTATTGTAAGCTGCAATATTGCAACTGTCTGCAGGAAGGCAGAGTAATATCTACAAAGCCATCCTTGCTCTAGTTTTGCATGTCAGATCTACTCATCCTTCTAGTCTAAACAAATGCATTTATTAAAGCTATCACAAGACAAATATTATCTCTAATTGCTCATAGACAAAACCAAATCACCCAAAASGACATGAATTTAACATCTGTGGAAAGACTATGCCCTCATCAAATCTGCCCTGTTCAGCAGACCCATGTGTGTCTCATGAAAGTGGTATTTACTTGGCTGTGGAATCTTTCAGGTTGGGCATCCTCTGATTGCATTGCTATTGGTAACTTTTAGTTCAGAGCTAATATTAGAATACTGTAATTATCCAAGAAAACAAGTGTTACGAAAGCAGACATTCCAGAGATCAGGCACAACAGAAAACTCATCACAATAAAGAAATAGATGTACAATAAGGACACCTAGGTTGTCAGGTTTTCTTTTAACGCTTATGTTTAATAACAACCATGCATACATACTTAGTGGATACAGGGATCAAAACCACAACCTTGGTGTTATTAGCACCTTGCTCTAACTAACCGAGCTAATCTCAGTGATTTTTTTTTACTTCATTCATTCGCAACTTCTTTAAAAGAATGGAATAATAACTTTAATTAATTAATTTAATGACACAGTTATACTTTAGGAAAACAATCTTCTCAAAGAAAAATAGAAATCAAYGTAACTAGAATTTCAATCTTCCATAGAAAGTGCAAAATTAATATTCTCATAAGCTACAGTAATCAAGGCTCCTGTGGCACTTCTAATAAGCATAGAGTTGTTAATTCCAGTGTCTAGGTTAAATTATATTTTGAGCAAATCAGCTTACTCTCCAATTCCAGTTAGATAGTTGTAGTCTTCATAACTTCTGCTACATTACCATAAACCAGCACATTCCAAGTGGTTACGCTTCAGTGGAAGGGATTAAATTTTCATGTGTTTGGTTTGCAAATTGCTTTAGGATTCTCTGAAAAAAATAGTAGTAAATATTGTGAAGTCAAGGAATAAAATTCCACCATGGGGCAAAATTTGTTCATTGAGCTAAAATAACTCTGGGATTGTTTTGCATATGGTGGCGAGGCAGCCCCCCAGATCAAAAATGTTATCTGCTCTTTTGCATAAACCATAAAGATCTCTCCCTTTTCCATGGCCTCGCAGACACATTGATGCCAGGCTGATATGACAGTGA
>JACAXG010000002.1:15400137-15571787 GCA_018881555.1 Amblyornis subalaris
AGAAAATAAAGAAGGGATTTGTTCCCCACATCACATCCAAATATTACCCGTTTGCTTTTTTCCTAAGGAAGTAAAATTTCTTTTGTTTTTTATCTCACAGATAGTCAGAAAATATTAATATTCTATAATCATTTATCAAGGTGGTGAGACATTTTTTTGTTTAAGTAGATGGTGGAGAGGACTAAGATCCATAATTTGATTCTAAAACTGTTSAAATAGCACTTTGGTTTTGCTTTCTTTGTTAGTTTTGTATTACTAATTAATAAGTAATAGTARTTTAGTACTTTTTTATCACAATCATCTCAGAGCCAGAGCAGAAAAAAATTCTACACCACAACAAACAATCAGACAAATAAACCAAGACTKAAGTTCTGCTCCATATTCCTGTTAAGGATTTAAAAATAATTTGTGATCCTCTGATTCAAAGCTGTTTGAGACATAAAGTTCATAATTTGKAAAGATGTGTTGCCTTGCTCTCTCTTTTGCTTTATAGGTGTCCAGAGTATTTTTTCCCCATTTTTTAGATAGTGAACCATCGACTAGCATTTCCATATTTCCATGCTTTACAAATGTATCCTGTGCAATGGAACCCTTAATCTCTCACAAATTAGAATTTTGAGGTGGAGGAACTTCGATAAAAATTTCCAAAGAACTCTCAGGTTTATTACGTTGCCTTTACAGCAAGTAACACCTACCTTGCTGTTGCAAATTGATAGTTATCAAACCATTTTCTATTTCATCCATAGGTTGCAAGGAATCTGATAGATGGCCACGAACACTTGCATCAGTTATAATGCAACTAAAATTCRTTAACCACAACGTGCTTCGGGTGAGGATATATATATATAGATATACATATATATTACAACATGGATTAATCACAAGCTTTAACAGATGCCTCAGAATGTTAAAATCTGCAGCTCTTCTTTTTTAATGACTGAGTCTTTTCCTTGATCATCTGAGACATCCTCTGCAGACAAAAAAACGAAAGGGACCAGCCACCATATCATCTTTATGGCTGCATCTGAAGATCTTCCTAAAGTGTGAACATAAGTTTTCTGCTCTTTCCTCCCTGCCGTGTTGATTTCTCTTGCTGCCTTTTTCTTCTCACCTGTCTTCAATCTTCTTCATTTTACTTGCCATCTATTAAGAGCCTGACTTAGCAAAGCAGCTGGTGTAACAGAGCTGGGGCCAATTTGGCACACTAAAAGCAGTACTATGTTCACTGATTTTTTTTCAAGAACTGAACTGCAGGAAAGTGAGAGACTGAGGTTTTTTTTCTTTTTCCATTTCTTTTCTTTTTACTTTCTTTGTATGTGTATGTATGTATATTATGTGACTGTTACTACTTTGTCACATCCCAAAAGAAACTGGTTAAACCAGACCTAAGAACTTGGAGGAAATGCCTGAAACTAATTTTTTTGGACTCTTTCACACAACGAAATTCTCTGTAGAATTTAGAAATAATAGTTCTTGTTTTCTTTCTCCTCATTCATAGAGAGATTTTATAACTAACAAAATTAAAAAGTGGTTCTTTAAAGCAGCTTATTTTCAGTTTTTCAATTGAGGTTATTTTCTATTATCTCCTATTTCACTCTATGTGTAATTAATATTAAGAGAAAATTCTTGCTTGATGGTATGCAACTAGTGTAAGAATATCATGTAGCAGAAAACCGAACATGAAATTACAGTCAACAGCATGGGTAGGGAAAAGAGCTCAAATATATTTAAATCAGTGTAATTCATCCAGGCAGAATCGTACGCTCTAGCAGCTTTTATTCTCTAGTAGCATGGAAAATTTTCTCCCCTTTTGACATCCCTAGTAGTAATTACAGTAGCCTTCACAAAAGAGTACTTCTCCAGTAGCCTCATTCAGCACATGATATCAACCACTTGTTTGGCAAAAGGTGATGGCTGTGAATAGAGGAGTCAAGTGAAAACAAACAGGAACAACTAATCTATCACCCTAGGAAACAAAGCTGAGATTCATTGATTAGAAGTACAGGACTCATTCTTGTAGATCTGTCATCTATGCGAGGTAAACAAAAAAAAGAGGACATTATTTTCAGAACAGCAAGAAATTAATTTTTTTAAATAATTTAGTTATTGAGTGGATCCTAAAATACTTAATTACAKTTAAGTTATACTCTTACATTCACATTGCATTACAAACTATCACTTACCAGGAACAGTTAACACTCAATTTTTTTTTTCCACAGAAATATGGAAATCCTATCTAGCACAATGTTGTTAAAGGCCTTAAAATAACATTACTGAAGGAATAACTGTCCTTACAAACAGCTACTAACCTAAATGAAATCAGAGAACACAGACTGTCTGGGAAGTATCCTTATGTAAGCTTGCTATCTGTAGTGTTGGCTTGAACACCATGGAAAGATGTCACCTAGGCTGTGAAAGGCAAAATGCTGTTCTGAGAAAGAAGAGATCATGCCTTTTGTCATGGCCACAATAAGGCCCTTTGGCCTTTGAAATGCTGAATTCTGACATTAAGTTTATGTGCTTAGAAAAAGTGGGGTAGAGTGAAACATGCATATTTTTTATGAAGAATTTGGGGAAGAAAATCTTTTTGATTGTATTTCTCTGCAGTGCTTGCACAACAGGATTCTGACACTTGACTGTAGCCTCCAGATAAACCTGCTATATAAAATGACAGYAATAACTATTAGGAAAAGTGGCAGCAGATACTTTGGGGTTTTTCCACTCTGCACTCAGGAAAAAGCTCTCTATTCTGTCACTCGTGCACAAAAAGATTGGTGTTCATCAGCATTGACTCTTAGTGATATAGCTGGTGGAGGATATGGCCATGCCTTGGATATGGCAGATGCTATTACCATCCTATTTTTTTGCCAAACCTTTTACTCAGCATAGAGATGTATTTTTCTTGSATTTTTCCTTCTCCTTGTTCAAATAGGCAGTAAAATAGCTATTTAAACCTGATGATCRTGTACTCACTGTTTGGGCTATCTTATTACAACAGAATCTTTTTAAAGGCATGCCTTGAGGATGACATTAAGTAGACTCTCTAAAGCGGTAAGTTGTCTCTCTTAGAGGTTTTATTGTCAAATAAGAGAGATTGCACCCAGATGTTCCGTGTTCCTTTTTGTTCTTCATCCTGGTTGAGTTCTGCTGCTGAAGGCAGATATCATAATTTTTTTGTGTGGTTCAGTAAGCCTTGCATAATAATTTTAGTTTTTATGGTTAAGGTAATTCTTTGCCTTTACTTAAACAAATCCAACCAAACTATACCAAGCAGAAATACACACATCCACTCACACTCCTTCAAACCATGTCTTCAAGCCTTAGAACTAAAGTTTAGACAAGTCATTTCCATGAACCATTCCTTCATCTTCAACTGCAAGTTTAAGCTATTCACTACCTGCAGTGTATGAAGAAGGRATTTCGTGAAAATCCTGACTTACAGAGGAAGGCATGGCACACTTTCATTGCATTTGGCAACTCTTCATTGGACCACCATCTGTGTTTCACAGTGTTTTACTTGTGGATGATGGGGTTTAAGCTGAAACCAAGATATGCCAAAAAAAGAGTACAGATCAGAGAATTAAAGCAAGCTGACTAATCAAATAATACCTAGAGATCCTTATGCTCGTCAGAATTGACTTATTTTTTTTTATGTGAAACTTTCTTTTCACCGGGGAAGTAGAAGAAAAAATGGCTGGCACAGGGAAAAATTAAAGAGTCGGGGTAGAGACTATGATAAAAGGAAGCTGTGACTGTGTGTTGAGCAGGAAGCAAAAAGCTTAAAAACATGACTAGAACCTACACAGAATTAGCCCAGCTAATGGTCAAGTTCTGTGTAAGAGAGAGGGTAGAAGTGAAATCAGAGGGCAAAAATCCTGCTTAGATGATCAAAAGCTGCATTTTTATACAGGAAGTGATTAAAATGAGGAAAGAAGAGAGGATTAGAATAGAGGTGATAATTAGAACAAGCTGTTCATTTTTCCCATTAACTTACATACCAGCACTGTCCTGATTTGCAAGTTTATGAATTTCTAGACTTTTAACCTGGATTCTTTATAGCCAATTTGCTCACATTTCATCCAGAAGCCATTAGTAGACTCCACAGGTGGAAGTGCTTTGTGCTTGTTATATGATATTGCTTTCATATGTCTGAAAAGGATACAGCTTTTCATCATTTTTGGTTCATGACATCACTGAGTTACAGATATAAAGGTGCATTTATCTAAATAATGAAAGGCTGAATTCCTGCTGACAACRAAATTAATATTCATTTATTGTAGCTGAAGAAGCTATGATAGGTTTCCCTGGTGAAAGCAAATAAAGAATTCTTTGAAGAATTTGTTTTCACTCTGTTGTACTACAAAACTATGTGGCTCTCCATAATACTTTTATGGGGGATTTAGGGGTAGTGGTGTTGTAACAGGACTRGTTAATCTAGATTAAGATGTGGGGAAAGAACAGTACATATTCATAATGATATACTATGTGCTAAATAGGTTGGATTAATAGTTTCAGGGGGGAAAAAAGAGAAAGAAAATAAAACAAATATTTTACTATCAATCCTGTAATAATACTCCAGTTTATTTCAGCATTCATCCTTTTCTGAAGCTGTTAAAAGCTTCAAGTGGCTGACTGGAGTTACAATCAGTCTTGAATAATTGTACTAAAAAAATTCAATTTGAGGAGAAGCAAAAAAAACCAACTAAACAAATCAACTGATCAAACCAAATCAGTAGTCTTGGCTTTTCTGGTCACCAAACAAATCAATAGTTCATAGAGTCCTGAATGTGTGTACTGTTAAGCAGGTGAGGAAGGAATGTTAGATTACACTCTCCAGTTTCTCCTGTCCATTCCAGAAAGAGAGCTCCAAGTATTCATTCACCAGTGCCAAGGAGGTCATGCCAGGTCCTTCCTGAAGACAGTAAAARAATCAGAAAAATAGAGAAAAAATGTCTAGATCATGGCGGTTAAACACAGAACTACTTTGCAAGAACTCCTGAASTACACCGATTACACGATGTGTTTCACTTTATGCCTCCTTTTCTCCTGCTTTCCTCTCCTAGTTTCTTCTCTAGTTATGACCCTTTGCCGAAATAAAAAAAAAAAAAAAAACAACACCTGCTCCTGGTCATTCTTACCTTATTGGCTTCGTTCTTCTTTTGTGGTATCCCTCTTTTGATATTTATGGTAGGATTACCATGGTAATTCTTCAGTCAGGGATCCACAGTCACGAGTCTATTTTTCCTATCTACAAGACATTTTCCCACCATTGCTTTGTTAGTGTRGGCATAAATCGGGGTTAACCATCTGCTTAGACTTTATTTTCTCTTTGATTTAAGAAACATTCAGCAGTTTCTCCTGTTRCTGTCTTATTAATATAACTATATGGCCAGAGTAAGTCATTTATCTGCAAAGCTCAGCAACATCATATTCCATTTCCAAATATATACCCTACCCCTTTGAACAGAAAGGACCTTTTGTATTTGTCCTTTCCAAGGTGTGGGATTCATTACAACTACTTTCACTAATTTAAAAAGTGAGCACAAGCTCGATGAGTTGATCTACTATAACGAATGTGCAGATGCCTGGAGCAACTTATGCTAAAGAAAATGGAAGAAACAGCTTTACTCTTTTGACCCCAGCAGTTCTTTGCTGACCTGAACCAACTTGGCTCACAGAACCAGAATGTGTGTGTGTGTGTGTGTGTGTGTGTGTGTGTGTGTGTGTGTGCACGTGTCCACATGTGTGTGCATAAAAGCCTCATCCTACTCATTCTTTCATGACATTTGTAGGGCTGATTCCTATATTTAAAATATTCAAAACCTAAACAATATTTAAAGATCTTGTGAAAGTAATTCTTGAAGCTGCTACTGACAGAAGATATCATCTAAAAATTTCTAATTTATAGTGGAGAACTACAGGTAAAATTAACTGAGATTTTCTCCACAGGAATAACACTACTTAAACTCTGTCAAAATTTCAACATACCTACAAGATTATATGAAGTTCTTCCTTGGACAAAATTTGTCTTAAACTAGATCAGTTGAACCAGAGATATATAGTCATTTATAAACAGAATGCTTTCACAAGGAAACAGTAAAGAATACTGAACATAAATAAACAATTTGAGGTTTTGGTTTTGTTGTTTTTATTTTTTTTTAAAATGACCATTTTGTCCTACTAAATGTTCTACTCTTACATTGTTCCACTATGCAATGGTAGCATGAAGTAAATATGTTTTTTGTTTCTTCCCTCATTTTTTCACTTTTTCTGCCCTACTCTTTACTCTTTTTGTATTTAATAATTTTTTTCCTTACATTCCTCTCTTTTTATCATTTATCATTTTTTATAGTAGTATTTTCCCTTAATTTTTCAGTTCTAGGAGCATGGATTCCTTGATTTTTTCTTAAGAAATCATAAGACTTTATCATACTATTTTTTTCAATGGAGACAAGTAAATAGATTTTTCAACAAAACAGCAACAAACTCTAAACTTATTTCRTTTTCTCTGTGTTGCCAACATACTACCCAAGAAGGCAACAACAACCTTTATGAAATGTAAAAAGGTATTTACTTACTTGAAAGATTTCCTTAGCTGTCTGTAAATTAAATATAAGCACACTGCAAGCACAGAAATAAAGAATTAATGGAAGGTGTKCATAATGACTTCATAAAACCTGTTCTTATGCCTATTCCATGGTCTAATCTATGCATTAAATCCGTTTCAATCAAGTAGTATGGAATTAACCAAAGAGAAGGGGAAAGAAGAGATTTCATATACTTGTAATAAACACACTGATCAAAATTTTCAAATTCACCCTGATTTCATGTATTTCTCATTTTATTGTGAGTACTCTTGAAAGCAYATTTTCTAGCCACAAAAATCCACAGTGCCAGAAACAGAACCTGCACACAGTGTCTCTCATGGCTTTATAAAGTAACACTGCAACCTACTGCAAAAGAACAGTAGCTTGTAACTCAAATCTAGATTTGCTCCAGTATGAGCATAAGACAACAATTAGTAAATTAGAAAGTAATGTTATTTTAAAACAAAAAAAAAAAAATAAAGAAAAGGATACTCACTCTTTGAACTGCTTCTGGGAAAACCTTTTTACGCTCTTTAGCCTTAAAAAACTGTCTTTTTTCTAGCACAAAAAAAAAAAATAGAAAAAAATTTAATGATCCTCAAAATATTGTGATTTTTTTTTCTCAAATGTTTTAAGATTAGCATGAAATCTACATTTAGGAAATCATTCACCACAGTCTAGAAAGGAAAAATATATATACTCCCAGGCTTAATTTTTAAGAAATTTACTTTCTTGTGAGTTCTTATTTTTCTCAGAAGGAAAAATGTTTACCTTTCATTCTGTTATTCCAGAGCTTTACACTGTATTCAGAATATAAAATTGCAAATAAATTCCARTTTTGGAATGTGTTGAAAATGTACCTACACAAGAAGGAACCTTTTAACAGATGTTAATTCCTCAAACACATGTGATTGACACCTACAGATAGGCATGTGGATGCCGCTACCTTTAGGCACTAAGTACTACATTTCATGTTTGCTTGCATTGGAGGACAAAAACTGTACAATCTCCTTGCCTTCTTTTACAAGACAAGCCAGAGAAAACAGCTTTTCTCTTGCTTTTATCACAATGAGCTGCCAGACTCCAGTCACSACGGGAGCTATGCCATCCACCTGCTTAATTCAGGAATCATGCTGGTTATTGCATCCCGGGTCAAGGAACTGATAAACAGTTCAGACCATACATTATCTTCAGCTGACAAAATCTTTTACCCTTCGTGCCCATAGAGAAGAGTGCTGCAGTAACTACATTAGACATTGTGCATCAGACTTCACTTTATCTTGCTTTAACTGTCTAAAATCAGGTGACTAATCCATATCATCATCTGGTATTCCTCTAGGCACTTAAAGAAGGTGATTCACCCCATCCTACAATACATGTCCAAGATAGCAAGGACGAATTGTCAGTTGGAGTGCCTATCTCTCTCCACTGACAGTCATGGAAGCCTGCCTTTCCTAAAATAGGCACTAATTTTAGATGGAATTAATAAAGTAAGATAAATCTAGTCCCACAGCAGAAAATATTAGCATATTATTATTATTATTATTATTAGATTATATTAGCATAGCCCTTTGAATGTAAATAACATTTCCTAAAATTCTTGGGCTCCTGATTTCAGACTAGACAACTTATTACATATTATAAGATATTTTATTTTTTGTTTATTTTTTAACAGATAATCTGTAATATTCATAAGTCACACAGTATTGTGCAGCTGTTTACAAACAGCCAGTGTTATTGTGCTGGAAAACCTACGGATTCTAGCATTAAGTAAAGGACTTTTTTGAGGCCGAAGAAGGTAAAGTTTACAAAAATGTTAAAGCAGAAACTTAGAATAAAACTATCAAACTCACCTGCCTTAGAAATCTGACTTTAAAACATGAATGACAGGAACATACTTGTACTGCTGAGACTAATCTCCTGTTTGCATGCTTGATTATTTCGATTATAACAGGTACCCAGTAAATTAGTAAATAAGTTATCTAAATATGAAGCCATACCAACAAAACATAAACTGCTCAAACAGACTTAAAACTCTTGAAGACCTTGAAGCCTTCAGCCTAAATTATTCCTTATATTCCTGAAAGACAAAACAGTGACTGTATCATACACCAAAAAAAATTAAGAAAAACACTGTAAAAGAGTGAGAAATACCAAAAGATGACATGTCCACTGACAAGACTGCATAAGAAWGTGTCAAGCAAATATATTGCCAGAATATTAACTCATTAATAGTGTACAAAAAACTTAAAAGAGTGACTGAAAGAAATAGGTTACTGACAGAGTCAAAGGCTAATCTTTCTACCTTAGGAGAATTTCTCTTTCTCAGAGTACAAAAATCAAATATTCCACATAAACCCTTCCATTTAGCAGTGTAGTTCTGCCATTCTGAGCTAACAAATTGWCTTAATGGTTGTCTTTCAGAATGGTAAAATAATACTAGTTTAAATTTAATTTAATAGATTGTCATGCAAATAATTTTACATTACCGAGGTTTTCCATAATGCAAAATTTTAGAATGCTGGTCACTCAACTCAAAGTGTATGAATTCCCTATAATTACCAAGAAGAAATATGGACAGTGGTATTTTTATGTATTTTAGCTTTTCTGATTTTCCTTCTATTAAGATTTCACTGTTCATAGTTTCCCACATTCCTTGTCTTTGAATTGATATTTTATACCACAAAGCTAGCTGTAAATTTATTAAATTATTATTAAAATAATATTTGTTTATTTGTCTTCTCCATAGAAARGAATAGAAATTATTGTGACAAATATTTATTATTTTCTCATCTAGATACTCGATGTCATACAGATGCTTTAGTAATAGATGTGATGTAATAATTTAACCAAACAAAATATCTATCCAGACTGCTACAGATTCAGGTCAATTACAATGCTTAGTTCATTTATTAGGTAATAACCAACTATTCTCATTTTTGTTATTTTATTTATAAACACAACATCTACAGTTTCTTGAAACATTCGCAGTAATCACATATATGTACAATAATGTTGCACAAACCTCTTAGAACTACTGGAAGCRGTGGGACAATTATGACAATAATGTGGGAAAAAATTGAATAGTAAGTCAGAAATATTATAGATGTAAGTTGGGAATAGTTTTGAAAAATTAGAAAAGTTCCCAGAAAACAGAAAGAAAAATCAATTTAGGGCTGTAAATCTCTGCTGGGATATATTGCCTCTGGTCACTGTAACTATTTTAGTTTTCAGATAAGTGTRTTCAGCAGTGCTTTACAGACCACATACCCTGCAGCCAACTGCCAGTGGAAATTAGGTGCATACTGCTGTCTTTTTTCACAAGTTGACTTGCAGCAAAACATATATTAGCTGTATATTGTAGGTGTACAATAGCRTATAGTGTAGGCGTACAATGCTGCAATTATACATAGCCACTATGACCGAAGTTTAAAAAAGGCAAACGTACCTTAGTAGAGAGTTTTTGAGTCTGAAATCTTTCTGAACAGGGATTGGACACATACCAGCTAGTAATGAATCCAGTTTTCTGTAAGTTCTCCAAAACAGGGATTGAACTTCCAGGGCTCATACCTCTGTGGCGAGGCAGCCCCCCAGATCAAAAATGTTATCTGCTCTTTTGCATAAACCATAAAGATCTCTCCCTTTTCCATGGCCTCACAGACACATTGATGCCAGGCTGACATGACAGTGAACGACTGCTGTAAAGAGAGATTATGCTGGTATTTTCATGGCTCGTAGACACCATACTTTACAAGGTATAAAAGATTCACTCTAACACACACAAGTTGGAAAAAATCCTCTATACACCTCAAAGTGTGAGAGGGTTTGGACCCCTCAGGCTGGGACGCTGGCTTTGAGTAATTCTCTTCTGGAAGAAGCCTCAGCACACCATACCATTCAGGTTTGGTAAGTCATATGAGCTTCTAGTCTTTACTGTTCCTTGAGTAGTCATTGTATTAATCTATATTTYGCACTGTATAACTCACTAGTGAAACCTCTTGTTACCCTGTGTAGTTAGCAATTGRCATATTTGAGCCTATTACTGACGGTGGCACAGTGCTTGTTACCCTGTGTAACCATGTGTAGTTAGCAATTGGCATATTTGAGCCTGTTACTGACAGAGGCACAGTGTTTATTAATATCCCTTTTGTTTTATCCCTGTGYAGTAATAGTCTGTTTTAAGTCTTAATGTCTGTTTTGTRTCTCTTAATAAATAATTCATTCTATAATAGACCRAATCAGTCATCATTAAAGAACCTATGAATAAGAGTGTGTCTTAGGGTGCTGGCCACCCTCARTAACGTGACTACCTGCTRCCAGAGGCCTGGGCAAAAGGCAGGAACTGATTTAACCCACATATTCCAKTCKTAACAACCTCACACTCCATTTGTACTTACAAGAAGATGTATTCCATTCTAGAAACCTAAGACCAGGAAGGCATCCAAGATATCTAACACTTATGAGTTTCATTTTGTCAAACAGCATCAAAATTGCACCTGGTGTGAGCCACCAGGAAAGATGCTGAGCTTCTGTTGGCTTGGAAACACAAGCCCACCAAATATAGGCTTTATATAAATAGAGCCATAAAAGACTCAGATAAGGCACAAGATATGCAGAACTATGGAAAGGAGTTGGGAGAGCAGAACTAGCTACTGTGGGTTGGGACAAATCTCAGTGCAGTGACAGGATTATACAGGTTTGTAAAATTAGGGAAAATGGATTCCTCCTGAAGTGATCTAGAATTCTGTTTATGTCCACAGGTTCAAGGATCTCTGCTAGGTGCTTCAGTGCCTTATTAGATTTTTAAACATGTTTTCAAAGTAACATATGTTCACCTCTAGAAGCTAGAACTATGCCTGGTTCTGTGTCATCACTTTTTTTTAACTAAGAATCTGTTTGTATAGACATTTTATCTGATAGAGGCAAATACCACACTTCCATCTTCATCCTTCTTTTTTGTGTGGTTGAAACACTTTTAGGTTTTAGATCWGAGGACTTCTCAGCAATGTGTTTTAAGTAGCTTAGTCAATATTATCTCTTCTTCATGTTGTGCTCATTCCATGTTGACTTTTGATTGAGCTTGTAATTGCTACAGCAACAACTGTATCTAGGAAAGAAAGACTATATTTCCCACTGAAAATTATTTTTTTCTTTGTATCTTSCTATATTTAAATGGGGAAATTTATGTCGTTTTTACAGCTATACAAATATATGCAGAACGTAATGATAAGGACAAGCCCTCTCTTCCATTATTCTGAAGCTTATGTGTCTGTGTAATTCCACCCTTCAGAAGTTCAGAACATTCTTCAAAATCATAAAGTTAAASCTTCCAGAATGCTTTTTAACTTTCTCAGTATAGATATGGACAAAGAATATGACCACTGACAAAGACACGCCTTACAACCGAAGCAAGATAGGAAGAAGTGTCAGAAGAACAGTATTTATCATGTTGTCATGGTATAGCCCTGGTAGTCAGCTCAGCCACTCACTCACTGCCACTGCTGGGATGGGCGAGAGAATGGAAAGGGTAAAAATGAGAAAACCCTTGGCTTACAACAAAGACAGTTTAACAGGTAAAGCAAAAGGTATGTGCCCAAAACCAGAAAAATGGTGACTTAATTCACTCTCAGTTCCCTGCTAGCACAGGACAAAATAAAGTCTTTAAATCTGATGTATCCTTAGATGCTAAAACATCACTCCTGTGATTTATTTTAAGTCTTCAGTTTTTTTGCGGAGTGAAATCTCAACTTTGATTTTTGTCCTTCAGAAGAAAATTCTTTTCTTTTTCTCCTGAGTAATCATATTCAGCTACATTTTTACCTTCTCAAWTTGCTGCAATATCTTGCAGAAGTGATGGTTTAACATTATTAGCAYTATGATGATTGAAAACATCTGTTTATAGTAAAACAAGCAACAGCATTTTCAATGTATATAATCAGAACAAGACAATAAGATTAAAAATTCTGTCTATACCAGAAAATTAGTGCCAGTGCTTTCACATGCAACATGTGATCAGTTTTGGACACGTAAAAGTCAAACTCGTCTCTTGCAAATAAGACAAACTAGAAAGGTGTATGCGCAGTGGAAGCAAGGTCAGGTGACATGGGAAGAATACGGAGATGCTGCTTGCCACTGTAGGGAGAACATATGTGCAGCCAAAGCTCAACTGGAGATTAATCTGGCCAGAAATGTGGGGGACAATAAAAAGAGTTTTTTCAAATACATTAATGGCATTAGGCAGTATAAAAATAACATCAGCCTATTACAGGATGAGGATGGTCATCTCACAAACAAGGACAGAGACAMGTTATCAGTCACAGCCAGCAAGGCTTCATGAGGGGAAAATCCTGCTTGTTGAACCGGATTTCTTTCCATGACAGGGAGTTTCYTAGTTGATCAAGGAAAGCCAGTAGATGTAATCTTTTTGGACTTCAGCAACACATTTGATACTGTCTCTCACAGTATCSTTCTGGACAAAAAGTCCAGCACACAGGTGGATAACCGTGTTATGCAATGGGTGAATTCGGGCACAAAGAGTTACAGTGAATGGCATAACATCAGGTGACATCTGGTCACTATTGGGATTCCACATGGATCCGTCCTTGGCCCAGTTCTCTTCAACATCGTTAATGACATAAACACAGGACTGGAAGGAATATAAATTCTGCTGATTACACTAAATTGGGAYAAGCCATTGACTCCTTCAAGGGCAAAGAGGCCCTGCAGAGTGACCTCAACAAATTAGAGAACTGGGCAATCACCAACCATATGAAGTTCAACAAGGGAAAGTGTCGGATTCTGCACTTGGGATGGGGCACCGCTGGATGTGTTTATAGAYGAGGGAACAAAACGCTRGAGAGCAGTGCTGTGGAAAGGGACCAGGGGGTCCTGGTCGATGGCAAATCGAACATGAGTCAGCAGTGCCTTGGCAGCCAGGAGGGCCAACYGTGTCCTGGGGTGCATCAGGCACAGCATCGCCAGCTGGGCAAGGGAGGGGATTGTCCCGCCCTGCTCTGCACTTGGGCAGCCTCACCTYGAGTGCTGGGGGCAGTTTTGGGCACCACAATATAAAAAAGACATTAAGCTATCAGAAAGTGTCCAAAGGGGGGCTGTGAGGATGGTGAAGCTTCTGGAGGGGAAGCCATATAAGGACCAGCTGAGGTCACTTGGTCTGTTCAGTCTGGAGAAGAGGAGACTGAGGGAAGACCTCATTGCAGTTTTCAACATCCTCATGAGGGGAAGAGGAAGGGAAGGTACAGATCTCTCTCATGCC
This sequence comes from Amblyornis subalaris, assembly GCA_018881555.1. Taxonomy (NCBI): domain Eukaryota; kingdom Metazoa; phylum Chordata; class Aves; order Passeriformes; family Ptilonorhynchidae; genus Amblyornis; species Amblyornis subalaris. The sequence continues at coordinate 15,413,998 of JACAXG010000002.1, forward strand.
CAGTAACAGTGACAGGACTCAAGGAAACAGCATGAAGCTGAGTCAGGGGAGGTTTAGCTTTGATATCAGGAAAAGGTTTTTCACCCAGGGGGTGGTGGGCACTGGAACAGCCTCTCCGGGGCAGTGGTCACAGCACCAAGCATGTCTGAGAACAAGGAGCACTTGAACAATGCTGTCAGGCACATGGTGGGATTCCTGGGGTGTCTGTGCAGTGCCAGGAGTTGGACTCGATGATCTTGATCRATCCCTTCCCACTCAGCATATTCTATGATTCTCTGATCCTCTGATCCTATGATCACAGAATAAATCATACACTGAGACTGAAAATTATCTTTTGCTGCCATGTAAGGACCAAGTCCTTATGTTTGACATTTTCTGTTATCACACCATAAATAAAATTTGATTATGAAGTTTGTGGAAAGACAAAGCATACAATGCCAGTATTTAAAATTCTTTGGCAGTAAAATATACATACAATGTCACCTTTAGACCTATTAACAATGTGATATTGAAACTATGAATGAAAATTGACACTTTTAGGATGTATAAAATTATTTTTGTTAGTCTTTTGAGGAAATAATATTTTTTCTATTATGCTAATGAATTATTTTATGTATGTTTAAATAGGGCTATAAAGAAAATAGTTTGGAGCTGACAAAGCCATCTCTTCMCTGTTAACTGGGACAGTTTCCAGCTTTTTAGTTACCCATCAGCCTCGACAAGTCTCTCACTAAACATCCAGAATTAAGCCATAATYGTACCTTCCTTGTCTGTAGCAACAAGTCTGACCCCATACATATCCAATGTCATAATAGCTTATTCATCTTTTGTTTTAAAGAACAAGTCTGGAAAGTTGCACTGACAGCTCTGAAGTCTGATAACATGAGAATTCCCAACCAATACTTCTAGTGACATTTTCATCCAGCTCTATATTTTGGGTGGACCAATTCCAGGCAGACATTATGAATTGGAGAATCATTCCAAGAGACTAATGGCAATAAGCTCACAAGTGCAAAGCTAGCTTCATTATAGAGTGASACCATTCATTTAGCTAACTGTTTCCTATCTCTGATCATGTTAATTAGGAGAATTAGGCATGAAACAGCAATAAACTAGAGATGTTGCCAACACATTTTGTGTCTATGCATGGGTATATGTGAGTCTGGGTAGAAGCCTATTTAAGATGGTTATTGSAGCATTCTGCTGTACTTTCTCCTGGCTTAAAAGAGAGTCCTGGGTTGCAAAGAGAAGAGACACATGCACTTTTTCTACTGCTCTCTAGCATCCTTCATCTCAGCTTCTAAAGCTGAGAGTGAAGTYATACTTGATTAAATGCAGAACCCTGAATCCATTTGCCCTCTAAGGACTGTCTTACCACCGGACTATGTAGGAAATTGAGTTGTGGTCTTTGTRCAGTTGATTATACACCATATAGACAGCAGTAATGTAGAGATGAACAAAGGAAAGAATAAGCCCCAGGGAAGAATTCTGGACCATTGGTCTTGTGTAGTTGCAGACATSTCTCCAGAATGTAATGACAAGGTAGGTCCTAATTGCAACTCTTTGTGTGGGCAACTGTTGGTAGGACTCTAAGTCCATCCCATGGACCTTGAAGACCCCTGGTCACTCAGCTTCTAAACATGACTTCTGGGAGATAAGTGTTGCCTAAAAATTAAATTTGCATTACTGACTTCCAGCAGTCTGTTTGAATTCATCATGAGGTTCTCTGATGCTCAGCACAAGAAAAGACAGCAACCTGGTTCTCATGTCTGCTGCTGAGCTGTAACATAAATAAATGTAGAAAAGCACAGGRATAGCCCTCAAATCTGCTATCGTTTTTCTTTTCCCTACTTTCAACAAACCACAAAGGAAGACATTCCTTTGATGTTTACGTGCCAGGTAATAATAACTTGTGTTGTATTTTGGTGTACTCATTTAACTGTTGTCTGCTCTAGTCAGTGAAAAGTGGCAGTGAAGGAAACAGGACCCAACTAGCACCACACGGCTGTCTCTCCAGTTCCCTGGAGTAGGTTCTAGTCTTTTAGATCAGAAGATTTCAAGCAGAAAGCCTTTTCTTACTGCAAAGGCAAAGTAGCAGAAAAGCAGGCCACCAGAGAGACCCTTTAGTACATCTATTGCTACCATTCTGCACTACAATGAAGAATTTAGGTGCCAAAAAGAAGCCCGAAATGAAAAGACACTGATATATTTTTGAAGATTTAAAATGCTCACAATTAGTCACTCTTTCTAAGACAATTTAGTCTGTCAGAACTGTAAAAGTATACTTTCAAAGCAYTGTCTGGGGCTTTGAGTTTAATTCCATGGCTTTAGTGATGAATGTGAGCAAAAGTTTATTTAAAGACAACCCTCTAGGTTCACTACAAAAGAAAAACCAAACCCTGATGAAAGTTTTCACACGGTTGCCAGTCCATAGCATTGACATTTTTAAAGGCTAGTGAATTCTGGCCCTTGCTGTTGGTACTATGATGTAGCAGCTGCTTTCTTTTGATGAGATTGAGTCATGGGCATTAAGATCTATTTTTAAGTGCTATTGTAGAGCATCTCATTAAAAACACAATGAATTGTTAATTTCTTGAATTTTGAATCAGATCTTTACAAAAAGCTACTTGGCTACTTTCCGTGTCACTGTGCTCCAGAGTAAAATGAAAAAACTGAAGGTGATATTTATAAAGTTCTTTGAGCCACAAGGTTCAAAACTGCTACATATTAATTCATTTTACTATCGCAATTTAAAAATAATAGTATTCAGGACTAGTATTTTTTGAGGTAGGAAGAAAAGGCATGGCCTGTCTTTGGAACAAGAAAATTGTTTTATGTATATAAGAAAACTGTTTAGAAGGAAAGTTGAAGAAAATTGACAATATTTCATACTGGAAGAATACTTGACAATGTGTTGCTACATAATCTTGCTGCAAATATTATCCAGGTCAGCAATAGCCAAACTTTTAAAAATTATAATTTTTCATGTGGACAATAGCGTATTCCTTTATCACCTGATTTTTAGCTGAAGTCATGCCAGGAACAATGTAATTTCACAGTCTTGGCTGCTCACAACATCTTTATTTGGAGGCCTGTACTAGATTAGCTTTATGCCAATCTGATGTCTGAAATAGTATAGCCATGTCACTCAGGGATTCAGACAGACTTTCTAACAAAATATGTGTTCACAGAATTAACAAGACCTGAACCAGAGTTGCAGTGTCTGGGAGAATTCATATGCAYAGTGTATCTATTTCAGCATTATCTKTCTAGGAAACCACATGATAGTGCTTCAAAATATGTTCTATTGGAAAATTATATCTGTTAGTGTTGTTAATATTCAGGTGATAGGAGAGAAAAATCTGAAAATGACACACACGGCAGATTATAAACACRGAAAAATATATTTATAAACTCTTGAATTGAGAAATAGTATAGAAATTGTAACCACAAAATTTGATATGGCTAAAAATTGTGCTGAAACGATATTTACATATTAATTGCTTTGGKGGGGGGGTKGGTTTGTTGGTGKTTTTTTTKGGGGAGGAGCATTTATTAATCAAATGAAACCAGAAGTGGGTTTTTGCAATAATTTCTTAGTTTTAAATTGGAACTTCAATTAACACATCTTAAGGGAGTTTAACAATTTACTGTAGCAGTATTTAACTTCATTAACTCCAAAAGTTGTTTTCACACATGCTGTTAAAAACAAAAAATGTAAATCTAAGTTCTTTATTTTTAGTCTTTTTCATTTCTATTTTTTAAATGTAAATTTTTAAATAAAATTTTAAAATTTTGTTATGCTTTTCTTTTTTTAAGTATTCAAGCTGAAATATTCCCTTTCATGTTAATAGGTAAAATCACGGGCATTTAAGGACATGGAGGCTGAAAATTCATTCTCAGAATTTGCTGCTTTAACTTCACAGTTAAGTAAACCATTACTCTCACCTACTCCTTCTTAATCAAAAAGCACAATTTTGAAAGGTTTTTGAATGCTTCTAAATATTTACTGTAGTTAATCAAGCAGGTTATTGGAGGTAATGTTTTTGTTCTCATTCGTTTCATAGGAAAATCTGACTTTTTGCCTTTTCAGAGAACAAATAGATACATGAAATATCTTTGGCATTTATCAGATATTTAGAGGAATAAAATAATGTTTCAAATATGCAAAATTTCTCATTCAAGCTACCACCAAAGTCAAAAAAAGTCAATAAATTCTTAAGTCACTTAAATGTTTACTGCTGGGAATASAGGTTTTCAATTATCCAAGAGTCAATTGGTCCATGAAACTGCACTGACACTTTTAAAAGATATCCAAGACTGTAAGGTTAAGAATAGATCTGGAAATAGAATTCAGTCTGATAAAGYAGTTGAGAGGAAATGTATCCTGAAGCAGAAGCTATAGCTAGCTCCTCAGTTACTATATCATTCCTGTTATATCTTCTTAAGGCTTCTGTTCTCTCTTGTGGTCTGTACAGGACATCTGAGTGCCTAACTTAGACCTGTAGAGCATTAAGGAGTCTCACTACAAGACTAAATCATATTTGAATACATAGATGATGAATCTGGAAGGGTTCCTCAGCACCTAAACCCAGCTATGCATCTCATTCAGTATCAAGCAAAATCAAATACCCCTCAACACCTCTTCTCCACTCTGCTCTCCTTCCACCTCCTGCCTACTGGACACATGCACCAGAAATAAACTGGGGATGTTCTTCCACCAATTACCCAATTTGGCTGTGATGTGAAGACAACCTGCGACTGAATGTGACCAGGATCCCTTAAAGCATGATCCTCTACCTCTGAAGCCAGTAGATAAAATTAATGGCTTTCATTAGTGTAATGAGAAAACCAGCAAGTTCCATATAGTAGCTATGAATGTCTCCCTCTTTGCAACTGGAAGTACTGTCAAATTGACTTAGTATATCTAAGAATAAAAGGGGTGTGTGTTCCTTTGGCAGGTATGGTTTTCTGCCCGGCAAGTAAAATCCGTATTTTGTTACATGCTAGGATATTCTGTACCTGCACAAGCAATGAAATCACTGCATGAGTAATGCACAAAATTATTCTAAAGATGTATCTAAAACTAAGGACAACAAATTAGGCATTAATAGAGATAATGAAGTGTATTCTTTAAAACAACTCACAGACCATCATCTGCCAGAATACTAACATATTTTTTTTGTATTTTATTGCAATGCCTGTATGACAGAGGGCATTCAGGCAGGCCKAGCTTACTAAGCTTACATAAGAAATTGTGTTGCTGTGTTTTAAACCCAAAGGAAGTAATGTTCCTACTACTGCTAATCAAAACAAACTTGCTCATATGTAATTATAATATTCTGACCTTTTTAAACTCTATATTAAGTATATGAGAGCATGTGATGATAGTGTGTGTTGTGGGGTATTTTTGCCATTAGCCTCATGCCCTTGCATGAATACAAATTGACTATCAGAAGCAACTCTAGAAAAATTAATATTTTCCTCTCAATCGTTGGCCAAAGTAATGTCTTCCTACACTAGACTTTTTGAATTAGTATTTAGCAATGTACTTTGCTATTTAGAGTTCATATGTGCATGCTCATACATATACATGCATACATGTTTTCATACATACGTACATGTTTTCATATATACATACATACATATATACATATATATATATAGTATATCATAGTTACCACTGAACATGGAAAATACATGCACGTATATGCACAGGCACACACAGTCCCTTCATATGTTCAAGAAAGACATCATCACAAAAATCTTGTTTGCGAATTTCAGCAGCTTCAGCAAACACTCATTAACAGCACTGTGAGAGGTGGCTGATGTGCAACACACACACTCACACCTCACACAGGAAATTAGATGGACTTTTCAGAAATATGTACCTCAAAGTAGTTCCCAGATTTACAGTTTATGATGTCTGTTTGTAGACAATTGCACTGGTATATTTGAAAAATATGGCTGTATTTTCCAGTATACTTAGGCACATAAAGCTGAGATGAGATGATTCAGTCTCTAGGTCTTTGTCAGTGTATTTTTCAGTCTAGCATAGTAGTCCACATTTATAAGCAATTTAAAGGAATTTATTTACCCGCCAGACAGAAATTCTGCTGTTTACTACTGCCTACAGCTGAGGTGCACACTGCTTATTTGGATTGATAGTATCATCTCTGCCCCAGAAGGACTAAAGCTGCTACATTAGTCCCTAGAACTGAGCTTAGTTCAGATTCCTAAAATAGCCCAATATGCCTGAAACAAAATCTTTGTCCTCTACTCCTTTCTTGGTGGCATTTGCAAAAGCACCTACGATACACAGCTCAAGGCAGTTTAAAAGAAAGTAAAATTTCAAAATCACCACAGCTGCTTCGAAAATTACTTTTAACAGAACATGGGTATTTTGGTGCCTGAACACATTTTTAAAAATCTGACTTCAGGGGGCTTCTCAAAAACAGAGAGGTGAGAAATCAGACTGCAACACAGTAGTTTGTGTGTTTCACTATCATACTTGTAACATTTGTATCCTTTCAATCTTGTATTTATTCAAGACTGAGAGATTTATGGTAGAATAAAGTCAATAGAAAAAAACACGTATTAATTCTAATTACACTTGTGCTAGGGCGGTCATGGGAAGATGTCCTTACTAAATAAATATTCATGTTAACTTTGAAGCAACCTTTAAAAAATGCAATATTGAAACAAAACAAATAATTCAAATTTAAATCATCCTAGCTTTCCAGATTTCATCTTTTTATCGATTAAATAAAGGTCAAAAAAATTAAAGTCATTGTCACAGCTGGGAAGTTTCCTATGTTTGGCATAAGCAGTATAAAAAGGTCAGCTTTAAAAATATGACTGATGTTAAACATATGATTCTGGGCTGTTGATTCATTCTTACATGCAGGTAACAGATCAGTTCAACATGTGAGCTAAATCACATTTTTCCAGCACTTTTAAAATTCTTATGCTGAGTCTCACACAAGATAGTTATCAGTATGCTGGCAAGAATTTTTGGCCAGTTTTCAATTTGTGAAAATTATCTAGTTGATACAGTATCTCAAGATGCTCTTTCGAAACTGTTTGTGTTTTTTAGCTAACAAGTGTCAAAAAATGACATTTAAGTAATATATTTATCATCTGAGAGAGATGCAGAAGAATAGATGTGGAAAAATAACAGTGTCTAAGAGCCAGGAAAATGGGACGCTATGCTTTTACTAATATGCTTTGTGACCTGGGACTATCTATTTTCTATGCTATSGTATTTCTCCCACTAGTAGAATGAACAAATACTAACTACGTCTGGTATATCCACTGCAAGAGTATATTTCTCAAGATTCTCTCCATTTTACTTTCTATTCATGTTTCATGTGCTTTTATGTAATTTTTGTTCTGTGTTTATATTTTACCGTCTGGCTCTGTTTTTCTGTATGTCTGGGTAAGTAGGACAGTCTTTTCTGGAGCTCTAGCCCTGTGTTTTAAATTTGCACCTCAGTTCAAAGTACAGTAGAAAAAAAGACTCACACTGGCTTAGCCACAATTTTAAAAGCTTTTCCCTTTCTATTTGAGGTAGTGACCACACACACTTGCCCTCTATAAGATAAAAAGGAAAGAAACTAAAAAAACACCAAAACACCCAAACCACTCTAAACAAAAGGAAAAAGAAGGTTTATGTTTTATTGGAATGAATGCTCATTAGCAGTTACAGTACTTTACATGTGTTCCTGGAGTGCACCTTCTAGCTTAATTTAATCAAAAAGAAATTGCTTTGCACTCTCGAAGACAGCTTGGCAGCATGAACCAAATTGTAGTACACAGGCACAATTAGAAAGTTCACTTCAGAAGTGTTCACCTGATYCAAATATAATCTCCAATAAAGATATAACTGCAGAGACAGCCACAGCAGTATAAAATATGATGATTTTCTGTTTCATCCTCACACACCTTTTCAAGCTCCATTTTGTCTTCCAAAACTAATCTTAGAGTTAAGAAATGTCAAAGAATTCATCATTTTACCATGAAAAATCTCGATATTTCCAATCAGTTTTCTGCATAAACTTTWAACAGTACTTATACTTTATCTCAAGGCTACTTTTTTTCTGTTTCTTTATTTTTTTCCCTGCTGTTAGACCTTCTGCTATAAACATGGACAAAGTTAGCTTTACCTTGTCATCTTATTTATTCTGTTGAAATGGTTGTCACCCAGGCCAAAAAGTTCTACTCTTGTCCCTCATATGGAACACACCAGGCACAGTCTTTACCATGTGCCCTATGGCTTAGAGGAGAGAAACTTAGCAGATTCAATGAAAATGCATTGTCCRTAGACACACAGATTCACCCAACTGTTGTACCTAAAAGAGCAGTGGTGGTGCATTTCTTGTCTCCAAACCAACTTAATTTTGCTGCTTTAGCAAGCAGGTGTTGATYACTTTGTCAAATGCTTGCATAGAATGAAGCGAGACACAAGAAAAGGAATTAGCCAGAAAGAACAGAGTTGCCRAAAAGAACATCAGTTGGCCATCTGGCCATTTAGTGACATATAGGTAAGGTGGGAATCAGAAGGTGTCAGCAAATATGGTTGTAGTACAAAGGAAGACCCGGATATGATAAAGTTAAGGAAGACAACTAGAAGTATTGCTAAGGTAATGACAGTAGGTTAGTGCTTGGCACTAAGACAGGAAGGACTAAGTACCAATGGAAATAATTCTTGTCGGGTAAGAATCTCATGAATTGCCTAAGAATCACAGGCACCACCAAATTATTTTAAACAATGCTASAAAATAGGTGTAAGACAACTAGCAATGTTCAGTCATTACAGCTAAAAGCCAGATTTCTTTAYACCAGTATTCTGTGTGTTCGTGAGGATGGAACTCTTAGTGTGACGTGATGTGCTATAATATGACCATGCATTACTGGAAATTACTAGAAATTATGTCACTGGCACTTTATTGAATTTATTGGATTATTCCCTGCATGGCTTTATATGTTTAATCTGTGTGTTTTCTTTTACTTCCAAAGAAATTAAATATCCTCATAGGCAATACAGATAATTGAATTTCTATTCTGGAATGACTACAAGCTTTAAATGTTCAAGCATAATTCCCCAAATAGCATAGATTGTTTAGCTCTCTCCTGAATTAGACAGTTTGGCAGAACTGCTCATTTGGTTCTGGTGGACAAAGCAGGTAAAATAACATAAATCTGTTCCAAAAACATAGAAAATTATGAAGCTATATAAATTTCTCTTAAAACAACAGCAAAAAAGACCCAAACCCCTAATCTCTTCTATTAATATTCACCAAAAAAACTGTTCTAGTGAATTTAATTAGCTCTACTGAAAGATAGTGACAAGTATTGCTTAGCCAGCTAATTAGTTAATAAGGGAGAATTTAGAATATCATGAGAGAATTGTATTTTATGTCATTCACACTTTCCACAGTTGTCCCTGCATAAAGCTTTACCCAGAGAACAGGCGAAAGAAATTCATTATCGTGGATCAGCCTGACAGCATCTGAGACAGGTAACTGTTGAATGTGGAAGCTAAAAAGAAGATGGCAAAAGTAAATACCAGAGTAAGTAATAACCCAGAGTGCATGACACTTAAAAATGAGGACATCTAGAAATCTCGTAGACAAAATGAGCACAGAAATAGATCAAAATCATAGATCAAATAATAGCACTCCTTATCCTTTTTACGCATATAGCTGACGTGTCTTTGGCAAAACCTTACTGCTAATTTATATATCTATGTTTCTTCAGCAGCTGCACATAAATAGCTAAGGGTATATCATGGAGTACAACAGGCTTTATAGCTCTATCCATGTTTCTTGCTACCTCCATTATATTCATCCCGGTTTAGTTATATGTCAAAATTCCAGTAAATTAAAAATATTTCTCTAAAATCTGTGAACATTTCAAAGTGACTCTCAGATTTCATACAGTAGGGTATATGGTGAGTATTCTAGGTTTGGCAGTATTTGAGAAAGGATTTTCCAGTGCACCCCATTCTGAAAAAAATCCAACATGAAAAAAACCCACATAACCAAACCTATACCCCCCCATCCAAAGTTCATCTCAGGTTACAATATTGTTTTCACTCTTCATCATATATCCAGACTTCAAAATATATCCACCCGCCACTCACACTGTCTCAAATGATTTTACTTGTTTTTTTCAGCTAAATGRAAGTTACATACTACTATAAAATCAAACTCCTGAAGGAGTTTGCATCTCAACAAATGGCTGTAGAAGAGTTGAAAGCACTGTCCAATCACCCTAACTTCTAAGACAAAAGTTTCGAAAGTTACACTGTCTATTGTGTACCGGATACAAAACTAGTAGTTCATTTTAAGAAATAATTTAAGATATCCTTCAGTTCAGAATTCCTACAGTTTTCCCTCCTGAAATCTTGCATTGAACCATAGGAGTAGCTAAAATCAAATTATTTCTAGACAGATAGGAGTGATGAAAAAATACATGGCAGTAGATATTACGCAAAAGCCTATGCAGACAAATACTTGAACTGTTACATGTCAAATTATATTCACAGACACTTTACTTTCCACTGGTCTATTGGCATCAAATGCCACTGTGAAAAGATTCTTTTTTAAAAATCAGATCATTTACATGATCTAATAGACATCCTAGAGACTTGTGAGAATATTTTTAAAATAATAGCAAGGCCTTACTCAAGGCAGCTTTCAAGGAAACTGTGAAGGCATATGAAAAACCAAACCCCAGCCAAATAAAACACACACTCAACAGTTTGAAATATGAAGAAGGACCCTTACCAGCTTTAGGGGAAAAGATGACATGTAATGGTTTGCCTGAATCCTTTATAAACACTGAAAAACAGTTTCTCTGTTTTCTGAATATTATAAATGTCAAGAAAATTGTAGTAAGTTAGCCTTTTTTACAAACATTTCACAAAACATTATTTAACACCCCTTATTAATACTCCTAATTTACACTATTAGTATGTGTAGGATACCATATTGTATTTTTAATGGATGATCTTACTAAAATTTTCCTTTCTTTCTCACTTCTCTTTGCTATAAAATTTTAAATACTTTTTAATTTCTATAAGCTAAGAATTCTTCAAAGACAGAGAGCAGGTTACTRAAACTTTAAGTATGTATAAATGTAAGATACACATTTAGCAAAAATAGTAATTTTATGTAGTTCTATCTTTGCCCGCCAAAATATTGGTCTTTCTTATTTTTATTTGTTTAATATAAATAATTCAAGAAATTAATATAAAGAATCACCTTTGTCTTGTAGTGTTCTAGTAATAAATGATGATACCTCCTAAGGTAAGCAATTAGAAAAAACTATTTTTAATGAAATTTTAATTTTTTTAATCTTTTAAGTTATTAATACTTTGGCTTTCATTTTAGAATCATAGAGCTGGGAAAAATTGTATATAACAATCAGCAGTGAGCTAATGAGTATCCATGGCGCATTCTCCTATTCTCCTTTGAACTTTTACTCAAGAATAAAATATATCGATTAACAAACAGCTATGAAGACTATTTCTGCCTGGGGCTGGTAGATGGATAGATTTCATCTTACAAAATGCAGATGTCTATAACACAGCTAGTCACTTTCAAAGATCCCTTTGTGTGAAAGTAAGGAACACTTTTAGGTTTTAGGTGTTCTCATCCTAAAGCAGATATCTGAAATTGAATGTCTCTCTTTTCAAAGAGTCTATTTTCTCCATTTCTTCTAAAGAAAGCTTTACTGGGATCCTACTCTTGAACCCTGAAAAATCAAATAGCAATTATGATCCATCAAAAACTCAACACACAGCAAGACTGCACAGAAAGTTTTTATCCCTTTAGCTAAGCTGCCTGCCAGAGAACTCAGTACATTTTTCTTACAGAAAGCTGTAATTTTCATCTTACATTAATTATCTATTTTTCTAGGTGGTGGCTTGGATGTTGGTTTTAGAGAAAAATGAGAAGCAACTGCTTCAACATTCCGTGGCTCAAGAAAACACCAACTACTAAATTCCCAAAAGTGGGAAGTTGGCTTCCAGTATTGGAKAAAAACAACAAGCTCCTTTGGAAATGATATTTTTAACTGTTCTTTGGGTTTCCAGAACTGCAAGCACTGGTACTGTGCAGGACAGAAGATGCTGACATTTTGGAGTTTTCTCATTGTGAAAAATCTGTTCATACCATAAATGGAGTTTCCATTTTCTTCCTTCCTTGCAGAAAATTGTCTTTCTTAGAACAACAGAATTAAAATGAGGTAATTAAAATGCAAAGAAAAAATGCTGCTTTTTCAGGTTTTTTGATGAATTGTAGTATTAATCTACTCAAGAGACAAAGTGAAAGAATCATCATTTGGATTCAGAGTTGCTGCTAGTGCTAACAGAACTTCTTTTTAGTCCAAACTTTTTGTTGCTCTGGATGTCTCAAATATAAACCATCTGGTATGCCAGCTGCCCATGTTTCTTTATACATATAGAGCAAGAGTAGCAAGAGTGAGTGGAAAAACTCCAAAATTGCAGACATTATCCTTTYTCTGCTTATCATCATCATCATCATCACTATAATCTTTGTAACATTTTAATATATGACTTTGCTGCTTCTTGCCTCTTAGATCTGTTGATATGCTGTAGAGTAGAGTTTTGTTTTGCTTCCAGTGAGTGCTTTGTGTGATTTAAGGGAGGCAGAAATCTGGAATATATCTTAGTATGGTTTTACCGTTCACCAGTTGCAATAATTTTGTTTCACAAGTTAACATAAACTTTATTACTATATTTATCCACCTGTATTTAGAAAAGATTAATTTCTCAATATAAAAAAAAWTTAAATACAGTTGAAGAGTAGATTAAGTTTAACCTGAGGCTGAGTTTTGTTCTCTGCATTTCTTTTCATTTACAAATTTTTACCAGAACTCAAAGTTGTGTATTCTGCTTAAGTTCTAACAGCTAGCACCCTGATTTAATTATACCTCAGGTCCAGTTTATCAACCTTCTGCCTGAGAAAAGCAAAAAATGTAATTAGGAGTCAAAAGTGAATATCTTGCTCATATCAGCAAGCTGTTCTGGACACAGTTTCACYCATTTTAAAGGGAATCCTAGGATGCTGGTCCATCATTCTCAGTAATTGTCCTGAATGTTATTCAACGCTTTTTCCAGGCAATTCTTGAGGAATTGGCTTTTCTATAGATAATAAAGTTATTATATTCAACATAAATTCTTGTTTATATGTCAGGGAAAAAAAAATCTAGACAGACACTTATTTTTCTGTTAGAACCATCCCTACGGGTAGATATGGTCCTTGTATTAAATGGGGTCTGTGAATTTGGAGGGGCATCAGGGGCTAAAAATGTGAAAATTGATTTCACAGGTAGTTACTCCTTATTTGGGAGAAAAATGGGGAAAAAAACTGAATGAGCAGAAATCCATGTGTTCAACTGAAGTAGCCAAAGGAATATTATATGGTTGTATATCAATGGCGAACTATGAGTTATTCATCCTTATCAAGTAAAAGTCAGAGCAATTGTACTCAAACCAAAACCTGCGAGGATTTTGTTCTGTGCTTGCATACTCACAATGTTAACTTTCTCTGCTTGGCAGAATAAGRTAATTAAATTCTGAAGAATCTTGGAAAAAAAGTTGATGTAAACCGCTTATCTTTGCCTTGGCTCATTGTAGAGGTTATCAAGCTGTAGAACAAACTTTCTGAATTAATGTTAGAAAAAGCTCTATAAAGGCAGAAATATAGACTGGGAAAATGATGTACATATTTAATCATATAAATCAGAATTTAAATAAAAAATAAATATATATTCACCATTTCTTCTAGGGAGCATTTTTAATTAAATAAGAACAATAACTGAGGAAAGATCATATGGCTTTCTGTGTAAGGTCTGGGGAAAATAAACAACATTAAAATTCAGAACACAAGTTATCATTTACTCACCTACCTGTTAATGGTTAAAAAAAATAGTATTTAATTCCATTCCTGTGGTACAATCAGGGAGTCCATCTCTGTTGATTATATACTTTAAACTACATCAGAATTATGTCTGTTGCTATATTATTACTATGAATTAACCCTGCAAGCACATTGTAGTTGCATCTAATATCAAAGCTCACCTGTTGTAACTATTCATTRTTTTATCCTCTGAATATTTCTAAGCTGCTGTTGGATAAATAAGAGGAAAAAATTTTCTCTCCTGGGACATAAGCAAGGTAATGTAGGTATTGYCTACCCATTACCAAGTTCCTTACACCAAATATACTAAGTACCAAAGCCTTTAAATTAATGCTATATCCAATGGCTTGAATTTATTTTACATTTATTTCTTCATTAACATTTAATATAATTAAAAGACAGGAAGGTACTAAGGTCGTTAAAGAATAAAGATGAAAATTTCATATTTTTCAGTCATTATAACACAATAGTGACTCTATTTTTGGAATATCATTAGATGTCATATTTTTGATCAAATCGATTTAGTTCGTACATTATTTTAGTTTGSTTTTAGGTTGGATATCAGAAAAAGGTTTTTCACCCAGAGGGTGTTTGAACACTGGAACAGGCTCCCCAGAGAAGTAGTCACAGCCCCAAGCCTGACAGAGTTCAAGAAGTGTTTGGACAATGCTCTCAGGCGCATGGTGTGACTCTTGGGGTGTTGTGTGCAGGGCCAGGAGTTGGATTCAATTATCCTGATGGGTCCCTTCCAACTCAGTATGCTCTATTCTATTCTACTCTATTCTAATCTTGTCTTGCCGTAGATGTCAGATCCCACTGATGGCTTTCTAGGAAATGCCAGAAATTGCCCTGAACACTTCAACACAAGTCAGGATTAAAACACTGCTTCCAAGGAAGGAAAACATGGTTAACTACTCGGTTCAACAAAAGAGCTACCTCCAGTTGCTTCTTGAAGCTGAATGGTAACAGCTTGCCTAATTAGGCATCCATACCTATCAGTTCCTAGGAGTCAGGGCCACTGCTGCGACAGGAGCAGTCACATAATAACTTGTCCTTCTACAAAGCAGTGACACTGGTGATCACAGAAACCCGTCAAATTTCTGTGAATTATAAAGGTGCAAGATATAATTGAAGCTGATAATCTGTGTATCCCAGATTCTCTCTAAGAAAGGAATTTTAGCTATCAGTATAGGGTAATAAGAGATGAGATGTTCGGCAAAAATATACACTTTGATTTTGCTTCCCCAGCATTACTCTTTAATTCTTCTACAAGTATACTAGCACCAGCACCAAATGTATATTATACCTCCCTTAAGGAACAGAAGGATTGGAGAGAATTGGGAATTTAGAAAAGTGATAATAGACAGATGAATCTCACAGAAAGTGATAGATAAAACACTCTGAAATCTAATCATGAAGAATGAATGTGTTCTGCGAAAGAAGAAAAAGAAAAAAGCATCATTTATAATGTGTAACATATAAAACTTTATAGATGTGAGGGCATATCATTTTGCAGTGGCCAGCTGTGATCTTTCAGTTCAATTGTGCTATAAAAATGAAGCAATGAGAGCTTGTTATAGCTACCTGCTCAAACATGTAAGTAACCCTGTTGGTGATGGAATGAAAATGGCTAGAACTCTGCAAGAAAATAATTGTTTAATAAATATTATATGTTTTTGCATAAACTCTACCATATAATCATGTACCTTTAATGACAACAACCAGAGCTTATCTTTTGGAGGTTAAGCCCATGACAATATTTTTTTCCCTCCAGTGAACAAAATAGCACCTGCAAGAGTCTGGGTAGATAAACTAGGCTCTTGCAAGAGAGAGGTGAAAGGATGGATGCAGATGATGACAACCTTTGCAGATTTCTAGCTTACTCACTATTGAATATTGCTGTTATTAGCATAGACATTTGGGACCAGAATTATGCAGCTGATAGCTTGCTATACCAAGAAGTGTTCTAAGGCATAATTAGTAGTGATAAAACGCCAGTGCTTCTGACTGTGTGAGAAAAGTTTTGTAGTCAGCTCAAGAATGATTTGTCATTTTATACTATATCTATAAGCTAACCTACCTTGGGACATCCTAAAAGTTTATTTTTTTTAATGAGAGTGGTTTTTTCTAAAAATTAATGACAGCAGTTTTCACAATGGCTGCAGAACYTCTGAAGATAACAGTTAAAATGCAGCTATGAAGGGGAAAAAAAAATGGAAAGATTTGCTAAAATAAGAATTTCTCCTCATTTATACTGACAGAAATTGGTAGAATTTGGTTTACAGCACTTTAATATAAAGCTATTTTTAATGAAAGACCAGGGCAATGACAGAATAGATTTCTATTTTCTTTATATGTATGCCCCAATGATTTTAGATTCTCAAATCAATCTCAAATCAACGGAAAATTGTTCCATATCACCTGTGCACAAGAAAAAGAGGTAAAGCTTTAGTTCTGAGTCTGATAGATCAGCCTTAAAGAATAGCTTAGTGGAAAACTTGACAAAAATGCCAAAGTTACAAATACTAACCCATTCTAATAATTCTGAAGCGGCCAACACTGCTGTGATGTAATGTTGTTTCTTGTAGCCATTTACCATAGGCAAGGCTGACAGTAGCATTTTTTCAGTTTTTTAACAGCTGACCTTCCTGATGTAAAACATTTCTTCCCATTACCTAGCGTTTTAGCAAAGAGTTTAACACTKTTTTTTATTATGTTGGAGAAAAAATGTTTGATTTAATTAAGCTAATCCTTTTGACAGCCTACCTTCTTCTCAGTACCAATGGAAATACTTTACTTTAGTTCACGTGAATATTGATTTGTATTTGTAAAATAAAGACAATACTGTCTCCATGTCACAGAAAGGAACTGCAAAAATAAAATTATCACTAACTGTGAAATGTGTYCTGGAGTGACTTTATGATGCTATATATCCCAATCGCCTGCTTAATGAAAARTATTAACTCTGTGTCTTTAAGCTGGCTCAAGAAGCCAGGAGCTATGTTTTGGTTTTCTTCGAAAGATATTTACATTCTTTCACCTTTATCAGCTCGCTATGTTATAGTTCTGAGGAGAGAACATCTTGACAGTCACTTTCTATAGTTGAAGGCGAAGGGACACTTTTTTTTACCTTTACCTTTTTCTTGTGAGCTTTCRCCTGGTTTTTTACTCAGCTGAGGGATATTTGGACGGAGTTAAAACTTGCTTCTGTTTTTTTCCCTCCTCTGCTTCAGGCAAGGGAAGAAGACAGTTTTTTCTTGGGACTGTATTTTCTTTTTCTTCTTCCTTTGGAACTGTACAACAGACAGCTGGGCTCTGTTCTACATACCATCTCTCCAGGGCCTACACCCCCCGGGCCTGGACAGGGCCTACTCCGTACTCAAGCAACTAGCTAGAGACAGAGCAGAAGACCACACCTGCCAAGGACTCAGCACTTTGATTCATTCAGGTTATCCTCCTCACGAGAGGTTTATTATCTAACATTATTCATTTTTATTTTTATTCCTTTTCCCTTCCCCTGGTGCCTGCGTGCACCCCCCCCAGCAGCTGGGTTTTGCTAAATAAACAGGGKTTTTTTTTCACTTTCCTCTGAGAAATTCTTAAGGGGAGGGGAAGGGAGTTTTGAACCCTATCTTTTGCAGAGGAAGCTCTTCGAGTCTTCCTCCTAAGTTTGTCCAGACCGTGACAAACATATTTGGTGCATTGGTCGGGAAATCAAACAAAAAATTATTAATTTGAAGTGAGAAGCTGAAGAGAAAAAGACAGCAAAAGCATGTATGAAGTACAGAACAATTTACTTTGTAGTTTTAGTAAAAATCCTAGGGGTGGAGATATGCTTTTGTTATTCTTTTAGTTCTAACTTACTGTGAGTGAATATTGTATGTTAGATGTTTATGGTTTTTAAAACATCCTTTCACAGAGCCGAGGGGTGAAGTGTTATGGTTTGACCCGGTGTGAAACAATGTGATTGGTTAAAAACAGGTAAAGGACAGTTCTGTGAGCCATTTAGTGTTCCTGTAATGTCTCTGTGAAAGGAATGTTATAAAAACCCTAGGAAGTGATGTAAGACTCTCTCACTTCCTCTGTTGCTCCCTGGCTCCTGGCTGACTATTAGCAAGGGAGTGGCTCTCCTCCCGGCCCCCCGGGCCAGGCTCACGGCCCGGGGGGGGGCCAGCAGGGGCAGCCGGCCTSACCCCTCACTGGTCCTGTGCCGTTTGATCCTGAGAGGAGCCTGGTCTATCACCATCTGGACCAAGGCCAAACAGAGAAGCAGCTAAGCTAAGCTGAGCCGAGAAAGCCAAGGAAAAACTGAAAGAAGCTAAGCTGAGCCGAATTACGCAGAGGGAGTCGAGTTGGTGAGATCGAAGAGTGACCTTGTTAGTTTTTGGTAAGAGTTAATAGCAGCCAAAAAGGCTTACTAAAATTTGGATGGCTGCCAATGAAGAGGATGGGGGGGGGGCCTTGGGGAAGCAAATCCCAGCTACACTATCTTAGTTGGGAACATGTAACTGTTATAAATACTTTTGTTGGCATTTTCTGCAAATATTAATCTCTTCTCTAAGCTAGAAAGAAAAGAAAGCAGTCACGTGAAAGACTAAATATGGAGTCCAGTACCCCAAACGGAAGAGAAGACAAGGAGTGGCAGGAAATATCAGAGAAGCCATGTTTACCAACACCTCGAGATCCATCTTTTTCTGTGAGCTGTACTGTGTGATCTAGAGTAATACCAAACTAAGTTTCTCTCTTTAAATCACAGATGAGCCATGGGGGAGTGAGAATTTTGACAGCCTAAATAAGAACAATATTTATGTTATGTACAGGTGAAATTTGCAGCTTTTGCAGCTATCCTTTGCAGCCTTTGGAGATTATGAGTAAAGCAAGCAGGAGCCTGTTGCCTGTGGTGCCTTTAGGCTGGAATGACTTACTCTTAAAATGTTTAACCCCAACAGACTTTTCTTGTGACCCACAAACCGCAGAGTGTTTGTGGGAGAGAAAATACACCACTGCAAAAACCTGGGCGGGCTGTGGTGTTTTCTACCAGGTTTAGAACCAYGYTGAAGATACTTCTTTAAAGAAACTGTCTTCCATGGGATAGATCCCACTACGCTACAGAAAGAACTCTCTTTATCCTATGAAGTAACAATAAGAACTCTAATCATAAGATCAGAATCTCATGTTTTTGTCTTTTGTGTGATCAGTAAGAAAGATTAGAATGTGTGAGAGGAGAATGATATTTTTACATTATGCCTTAATATTTTCATTATTTTTTATTCTTTCTATTCCTAGTAGAGTTAATAAATAAATCATTTAATCATTTTTCAACTTTGCAGCCTGTTTTTGCTGTCTCTTCTCCTCTAAAGAASTAAGGGTGGAGATCTGGAGTTTGCCTCCAGGTCAACCCTTCACAAATGCTAAGGTGCTTCATTGTATGTTCCACAGAAAATGATGTGAGGATACGTTTGCCCTGTCTAGATGATATCTTTTTTATGTTTTATTTTTTCCATATTGGTCACTGGGTGAAAGCCAGGTTCACAAAATTTAGCATATAATGGCATAATTACAGAACTTTTCTTCACTAGTAACAAATTAAAATTGCTTAGATTTATTGCTTAAACTAATTCCAGCATTTCTTATCTTCCAGGAGCTTGGCCTTGTAGTCTCAAAAATACTATATTCATTATTTAGTATATTTTTACTTATCTTTACTTGTTTTATTTTATCTTTTCATAGATATTTTAAGTAGATTGTTCTTTGAATTTAATGAAAGTTTTCTAAGTATTTTTCAAATTTGGTTCTTCCTTATACAAATTCTTCTTAGATGTTTGTCAACTAAACTTTTACATGTCCTGATTTAATTGATGAATGATTATCTCTGTAGCTGAAGGATGAAAAGAATATATTATAGACAATATTGTAGATTATCATCTCACTTCATCTCTGCTGTAAACTGATACTTGTGCAAGGAGCACCCAGTTATTTCAATATTATTCCATTGACAAGCATTGCTGAAGCACAGATTTAAATTTCAAAGCACTTGACAACTCTTCAAACAGCTGATTGTTTATTTTCTGCCCTGGTTATATTTGTGCTTCATCTCCCTTTACAGAAAACATAAGTCAAACCTATTGAAGAAAGGAAAGGCATCACAGTAGTTTTGATGGCATGTTTGATGGTATGTTTGATGGGTAAATATAACAATACTTGGGGTCTGCCTTCATTAGAGAAGTGCTAGTTTAAAAACCTGTAAAATTGTATAGTTTATATGATCACAATGGTGAAAATCAAGGTTTTTTTCTTTATTCTGCTCTCTCTACAGACCTTTATGGTCAAAAATTGAAAAGGTGGCTCTTACAATCTGCTCTAATCACAGGAGAGAATTCTCTGTGAATAAAGCAGAAAGACCCCTGAAGGTTTCAATATACCCTAAAACAGTTTAAAGCCAAACAAGGCTAAATGTTGGTACCAAAAAAGAAAATGGAAGTATTTTATTTAACCATAAATGAAGAGAGAAAGAAAGAAAGAGAGAGAGAAAAAGAGGTGTGCAAGGGGGCGAAGGGGACAGGAAGAGCAACAAGGGTTAGGTGGAAACATATCACTCCTCTGTGGGTCTCAAGGATGTCTTGTTGATCCCTACATYTGGTCTTCTGGATCGTGAGGGTCCCCATCAATGCCGCCAAAGCATAGAATCCGTTGGATTAATATACGCTTTGTGCCACGTGGGAAGGCCCAGGTACCACCCCTGAGGGGGCCAGTTTGAGACTGTCCCTTGCAAGACTGAGGGACTGTTGCATCATTTTGCACCACGTGCAGTGCTCTGGTGCAGGGTCTGGGGATCCCTTCGGGGGGGCCTTTGATGGGCCGTGACACCCCCTCTGCTGCCCCTTCACGTRCATGTCCTGTAGATGTGGCTTTTCCCGGAGTGGGGGGCCTCCGGCAGCTGCACAGTGGAGGGTGGGCGTTCCTCTGACCAGAGGCTTTTTTCACCACACACACCYAAAACCTCTCCTCTTCCCCCCGTGGTTGGGGGACTCTGTGCAAACCTGGCACAGCAGATAAGCCTGGGGCTAAGGCCTCCACCCCGAAGCTGCTGGGCTTGATAGTCCTGTGAAGGCACTCTTCTCCCCCAGCCCAGACCTTAGAATGGTGTCACCTTTATCTTGTCTCAAATCAACTTACAGTGCAGGGCCTTAGCCCAGAGGGCCCATTTAGGRTGGCGTGTGGGCTCCAGGACAGTTTTTCCTTTTGGTGCAGTTTTGTTATACAGTTTTGCTATAATAGGCAAAAGTTCATAAAGAATGTTTAACCCATAAACCATAACACATCATGTCTTCCAAAGCTAATCTTAGAGTCAATAAATTTCAAATAATTCATCATTTTACCATGAAAAATCTCTTTTCCAATCAGTTTTCTGGATAAACTTTACAGGACAGTACTTGTGCTTTGTCTCAATGCTATTTATTTATTTATCTTTCCTTTTATATTTTTTTCCTTCTGCTATAAACATGGACAAAGTTAGCTTTACCTTGTCATCTTATTTATTCTGTTGAAATGGTTGTCACCCAGGCCAAAAAGTTCTACTCTTGTCCCTCATATGGAACACACCAGGCACAGTCTTTACCATGTGCCCTATGGCTTAGAGGAGAGAAACTTAGCAGACTCAATGAAAATGCATTGTCTGTAGACACACAGATTCACCCAACTGTTGTACCTAAAAGAGCAGTGGTGGTGCATTTCTTGTCTCCAAACCAACTTAATTTTGCTGCTTTAGCAAGCAGGTGTTGATCACTTTRTCAAATGCTTGCATAGAATGAAGCAAGACACAAGAAAAGGAATTAGCCAGAAAGAACAGAGTTGCCRAAAAGAACATCAGTTGGCCATCTGGCCATTTAGTGACATATAGGTAAGGTGGGAATCAGAAGGTGTCAGCAAATATGGTTGTAGTACAAAGGAAGACCCGGATATGATAAAGTTAAGGAAGACAACTAGAAGTATTGCTAAGGTAATGACAGTAGGTTAGTGCTTGGCACTAAGACAGGAAGGACTAAGTACCAATGGAAATAATTCTTGTCGGGTAAGAATCTCATGAATTGCCTAAGAATCACAGGCACCACCAAATTATTTTAAACAATGCTACAAAATAGGTGTAAGACAACTAGCAATGTTCAGTCATTACAGCTAAAAGCCAGATTTCTTTACACCAGTATTCTGTGTGTTTGTGAGGATGGAACTCTTAGTGTGACGTGATGTGCTATAATATGACTATGCATTACTGGAAATTACTAGTTTTGCTATAATAGACAAAAGTTCTTCATAAAGAATATTTAACCCATAAACCATTACACCTCTGTCTGTCACAGTAGCCGTTAAAACATAATGCAGAAAATTGTTTCTGGTTGACTTTAAACAAAGAAAATTAGTAACTACAATGAAATAAATGTCAAATTCTTTTCTTCTTCCTGTATAGATAATGAATATAACTTTTTCTTATATTATTTCATGTGTTAGGCCTTGAGTTGATATGTTATTCGTAAGTAGGGAGGTACTAAGTAGAGAAAGAGAGTTCACAGCTAAAAAAAACCCCAGAGGAAAGTCTTTTTGGTCACTGACATATTCACTCATAACTGCAAAAATACTACTTTATGGTAGAAGAAGTTTCCCGGGTAGGCAGTAAAGCATTTATCACTGGCATCCTCACTTCATCTACCTGTTAGATAACTCATTTGGCAGAACTGTCTCCCTGGAATAAAGAYAGGTGTTTTATTTTATTAGCATTGCTAATACCAGATTCTAATGATTCCCAGAATTTAAGAGAATAGAGGGAAAACCTATTGAATAAAAGAACAACAATTTAAACCATGTCTGGAGACAAAGCAGCAAATTACTCTGAAATAAAAATCATCCTTACAAAAAATAATCATATTTTAATAGTTCAGTCTCTTGAATGAAATCACTAAAGAAACAAAAAGGGCTTCAACAACTGCATTCTTGTAACAGCTTTTGCTGTCATTCCTCTTAGCAATGTTAGTTAAAGTGGATTTTTGGTTTAAGGAATAGGAACTAATAAAAACATGTTTAGAACATAAGTGAACAGGACAAGGCCAGCAATGGAAGCTGAAGCAAACAGGACTATGCTTTTGTGCAGCTGTTTAAATCTGAGATGGGAGAGCGGACGGCCTATCATTGGACAACTAAGATTTGGATCTGAATTAAGGAACTCATGTTCATATAACAGTGCGAATGCCAGAGAAACTCCAGCTTCTCTGCTGGAAGACCATGGTTTCACATCCCACTATGCTGATCTAGCATCCATCTGCTTTGCTTCACTCCCCTGCTCTCCCAACTTCCTTCACGTGCATTGACATCTATCTGCTGCTCAGTCAGCTGCGTCAGAGCAGAGGACTCATTCAGCAAATAAGTGAGTTGTTTTACACTGGTTTAGCTCCTCAAGAAGATCACTGATGAGGGTCAGACAAATGTCAATGCTGACACAGGGAAAGACAAGGAAGAGGGTAAAAACACTCCTTTGGGCAGATTTGATGAGGTTAGCTGCATCCTCTAGTTTCACTGATAAATTCTGTCTCTACATCAATCTTTAATGGAGCTTTTTGCTCTCTTTTCTTGTTTAGAATTCTCTATTCTAGCTAAACCATAAGGGCACTATGGAAATGAAGATGTTAGTTTAAGTATCCAATTTTAGGCCTAAAATTAGACAATTTTGTGGCTTTATAGGTTTAGCATTTAAGACACAGCCAGTGCAGTGATAAATTTGGCATCTTGTGCTTAACTGCAATGGTCCCATGTCACCCTGTTTCAATTCACCTGCTAGGTTAAATCAGCCATTAAGCAATAAATCTTTAAAGCCATGTAAGGGACATGTGTGCACAAATCAAATTATTTATTAACAATATACCTCAGCAAAATGTCAGTGCATACTGAGGACCTCCTGCACACCACTTTAAAAATAAGCTCCCCGGAGCACAACTCAAAGAAATTGATTGAGTGCACTAATGTATTCTCATGTATTCCTCTTGATGCTGAATTTATCTCATGCATGAAAGACTTTGCAGGGCATTACACAACTTCTTTGTTCTTGAAGGTGTTAAGCTGAGAGTTTCCAAGTATACCTAAGCATGTGCAAAAAGCAGGTTTTTGCAGATATTTCTGAAAAAAACACCAGTGTAGGGAGTGAACTTTTGCCATTGTTCTATTATTTGCTTGAACAGGTCAGAATTATTGTGTTTATTAGCAAAAAGAACATATTGCACCATGGCACACAGTACATCTGAGGTGAAGACAAAACTGAGGACTGTACATGGCTAACAAAAGAATGTTTTTTCTCATTTCACTTTAACACATCTTCCAGTCTAGTTTGCTGTTTTAATATGATTTTTGTTCAAAGTGATTGCCCTGGATTTTCTCAATTTGTTTCTGCATCCCTTATCTTGTTCTTTTCTCCATTTTAACCACTCCTATTTTCTCCAGTTTTCATTTTCTATGCTATCTTCCCCTTGGTGTTTTGTGACAAGGAAACAATAGACGCATAGTCTGATTTCTAGTGAAGAAAAAATATCCCAAATTAAACTTGAATAAACACTTAACAAGTGRGTAGCTTTATTTAGTAAACGACAGGCTTTTAAGAGTGATATATCTTTACAGTATATGTTTCTATAATATATGTTTATATAAGCCTTAATATAGCTTGGTAGCATATTACAGAAATGAATAGGTATAGAGAATGTGTGTTAAAATTTCCCCAAACAATGCCTACAAGCAAGCACTGAGGCAAGTATTAATTATGCAGCTTCTGAACTGTTCAGATTTGCCAAATACTTTGACTGAATTTCACAAGGCAAGACATATGGTAAATGACATTGTGTCTGTCCTAATATAACAAATGTGATTCAATTTTCATGTAAACCTATTCTGACAATTTCCTTATGTGATTTACGTATGCATTTTATATTAAACTATCCCCCCTGAAGCGAATGTTGTGGATTGTATACTATAATTCTATTAGCAGGGGAACACAAATATCATGAAACTCATCAGTTTCATGCTTATATTAGAATGTCCCTTTAAGCATAAATTTTAGAGACTAGTTAATACTTTGTTTACATTATCAACTTGATGATGACGTATTTTTCTAACTTTTCTACAATATAATTGCAGCATAGTTAAGAGAAATGAATGCCACCTTAAAGTTAAACACTCTAGCATTTTGGCCTACAAATCACTATGAGAATCCTTGCTTGTTCCTCTGCAGCGAATAATTTAAATATAATTGCTTCCACATTAAAGAAATCAATATTTATAAAGCAGCACAATAAAACAATAATGCATATGAAATTGTTGTAAGAGATAACTTCTCTAGCACAAATTTTAGATCTGTCCATCTATGATCTGGGAAGGCTGGTGGTTCACAGGAGAAATTGTGAATTCAAATCATCCTTGCTTGATAAACTAACAAGATTTATACTAAATAAATTTTGCAGAATAAAACTACTCTTTCTGTCAAATTTATTTCAGGCAAATGCAGTATAAAGCTTTTCTCTTTTTTATCTTTATGAAGTTGAAATAATAAAATAAAAAACCTCCTTTTCATCATAAATAATTATACATTTGAGGGTGGTAGGGTTCTCCTCAGAGACAGTATACTCCAGTTTCCCACCCTTCAACACCCTGAATTTTTTTTCATTTTGTCATTCTAATTTAGGAAAATTTCTTCTCAAAATTTCAAACAAACTAGCAAAACCCTCAAAGCTCAGGTGGTTCTTCAATTTTCCTGTAGCATTGAGAAGCTTTTTTTAAAGGAAACTAGAAACAGAAAACACTAATTATTGTGGGTCTTCTGCACACAGCTTCCTCCTGCAGAAACCAGCGAAGTATTTGCATAATCCTTCAAAGGAAGCAGAAGCCTGGAGTGAGGCAGCTTCCTCCCTCCACAAGGGTTCCTGATCAGCAGTGAACCTCTTGTGGAGTCCAAGTTTAGCTCAAGCATCTGGATTTCCTCGTAATGCTCATGCAGTTCCACCTCCAGTCTTTCCCCTTTAAGAGGTGTTTTTCTAATTATTTTTGATTTATAGTAAATTAAAACCCTAGGCATTAATGCATTTCTGTAAGCGTAGAGTCTGCAATTCATATCACTCGAGTTCACAGTCCTTTCAGTGTTTTCAGCACTTTACAACAGCCTTTGTAACAATATTTCTAAAACCCAGTATGCACATTTGCAGAAAGATAGATGATAAGTGCTTCATAAAATAAAAAAATCAAAGAAACCAATATTTTAATAACTAACTAATTATAAAAAAGTACACTGAAAAATACTATCCTTTTTCCGGGTCAAATTCAGCAAGAACTTTTCATATTTTCCAAAGGCTTTACCAAAGACCTATTGAAGATTGAAGAAAATTGTTGTGTCTTGGATCCTACCTTAGGAATCTGTTTCATAGAAGACTGATGACCTTTATCGTACATATACTTAAGAACCTGTGGCTTTTCTAGGATTAGATGACCAAATKGTTCACATATCTGTTTTCTTGTACTTAAGATATGTATGATTTTAGCAGTGCTTGATGGTTGTGTACAAACAGAACTATCTAACCTAGAAGTATCTTTCAGGTATAATTCTTTCATGTTTGTTATTGAATTAGCAGGGAGAGTAGCTTTGATGCATTTTCTTTTAAAAATACCCAACAGTATTGCTTCTCCTAAGAAATATTTAGAAATATTTATATCCAGTCCTTCAATCCTCATTATAATCCTGTTGTCATCAACCTAAATAGGGGTAGAGTGAACATTAAGAATCAAGCTATCAGTCTTTGTAACAGCTGCTACAGAACAAAAGACCTGTCTAAACAGATCCTGTTTTCATCAAACTAGGACATATCACCTGAAAGCCACCTGAAACTGTGGCTCTGAAGTGAATCAARCATTTAATAATTTAATCTCCTAGAATTAATTAAGAAAATCACAACTATTAAATGGATGAAATGAATTTAATAGATGCTGGTTTACTACAAGTAGCTCAAGAAAGGTGTGGTTCAGATAACAGATTTTTTCCTGTATCTTTACTGAGCTCTACTACGCACAAAAAAAGGTTCAAAGATCATCATATATATGTTAAGATTAAGCCAGAAGATGAAGTGGTGATCAGAGTGGGTTTCCGGATTGTTTTATCACCTTATGTCTTCAATATGATTTCTGTTTAATGTAAAAAATTAAGAAATCAGCAGCTTACTAAGAAAAAGTGAGAAAATACAGTGGGATTATACATGCAAATGCCTGATTTGGCATTGAGAATTTAAAAGTAACTCTATACAACCTTAATTATTGATTAGTCATGAAAAATTTTGAAAGCTTCCCTATTTAATTCTTCTATAAGAGTATCAGTGAGGTTTTGGCCCTTAAATGTAACTTGTTACTTGACAATAGATTTATCTTACTTACTTATCTTAATATGTCTTACTGTGTCTTAATGATTCTACCTGCCAGTACGAGCCTGTCGTAAGAACATAAAACACTGTATTGTTAAAGTTTCTTTTTGTTGTTGTTGTTGTTGTTGTTGTTTTTAAATACCTTTCAGCTATAATTAATCTTCCTGATTTTGAAACACATTCATTTTATTTCTATGAATAATATACATCAAATCAGAAATTGAAATAATTTACATAAAGGCATAAAGAGAAAGAGAGGAAGTTTACTGGACCATGACCACACCAGGAACAGCTATGCTGTCCACCTTGCAGAGGGAATTCCTGCTGGAGCATGGCAAGCAATTTGAAAACTTGTTTCTGCCTATATATGGAGTGCAAATCATTACAGTTACATCTACATAAACAGCCATACTTACTTAATTACACTTTACAGAAAAACTTAGCAAAAATAATGTGGGTATCTAAAGTAAAAAAAACCACATATATATTTGTGAAATATCCCAAACTACACATCAGATAGGCAATTTGAAGCACCCAGTGGCTGAAAATACTTGAAGAGAAGGATATTGCACTTGCAGCACTTATCTACAACCAAGATCTTCTAAAGAGGAGTGGGTGTGAAGCTGTGAAGAAAAGCAATTCCATTCTCAGTAGGCTACCACAGTACATTTTCAAAAGTTTCTAATTGAAGATATGCTTCATTTGCCTTAGCTATAAAAGAAGTCACATTTACTCATGATTATGTCTGTAAATGACCTCATAAAAAGTAGTCTTGAAAAAAACCCAAACCACAAAATCAATCCAAACAAAAGTAACATTTAGAATGCATTTTTAATTATGTAAAATTGTACATTTATTAGATCGTATTATCAATCCAATATCAAAAGGGTTAAACTCCATTAAACACAATAATTTAAAACTATTTTGATTGCAGGTATATTATCTTTATTAGGAATATGCTTCATTCTATCATGAAAACACCATGTATTTAGGCTCTCAAAAACAATATATGAAAACAACAATAGTATTGTGACTACTGTATTATTTATAGTCAGTATATTCAGTGGAGCCTTCAGAATGTTGTGATGAAAGCGTTTAATAAACTTACATAAAGTCGTCATGAAACATACAAGAAAAATCAAGAATTGTGATACACACAATTTGTATTGATTTCACTAACAATTAATTCTACTTGAATATGAGGACTGGAGGGTTTTTAATGCCATAGCCTAAGCATGCCTAATCTCATATTTAAGACTCTCAGCCATACCTAAACACACAGAGATTTATGGTTCATTGTGTTAAAGGTACTTTAAATTGCAGAATTTTAGATTATTTAAGGTTCAGTGGGTGTTTTTTTGTTGGGCTGATTTTTATTTTTCTTTTTTGGGGGAGCAGATTTTTTTGGTTTGGTTTGTTTTTTTAAATAGCGTGGTAGAAAATAGGAGTCAGTGCATTTTAAACAGAAACTTTATGTCGTATAAAAAAACCCAAACCAACAATATGTATTAAAAACTTTGCAACTAGTTTTCAATATCAGCTTCTAGGAAAATATGGGAAAAGAAACATGGACCAGTAATTTATACAAGTTTGCTTTCATTTTAAGCATGAATGTAACGTGTCTGGGAGATCCTTCTACTCATACCTCTAGTATAGTTACTCTGAAAGAGAGACTACTTTCACCTAATTTTAAATATCTATCAACCTTAACTATCAGGTGAACTCTAGTTGTCAACGGTAAACAATAATTTTTTCTGAGGCACTATTTAGTTTATTTAAGGATAGATATACAGAAATATATAGATGGGGTTTTTTTTAAATAAAATACACAACTCTTTCTCCTGATTACAAATCTGCATTGAGGCCAAGCAGATAAGGGATGTGAGCAAGAAGAACAATCTGCTATTCGAATGCTCAAGAGACATCCATACTTGTCCAAGCACTGCTGGACAAACCTCATCTTTAAGGCCACAGCTTTGCCTTCTACATAGAATTTTCAGTCAGTCCAGCCAGAATAAAACACTGCAAAGCCTACATAGAGGATTGGCTTACTTTAAATTAAGGAACCAGAACAACTGTGAATTTCATGACATTTCACTGATAAATTATTTCAGATTTCATGTTGGGAAAAGAATAACTTTTTCCTGACTTGAAGCAGGAATAAATAATGAAATATCGGCAATCTGAATGCCAATTCCAATCACATTCAATTATAATTTCTTTCAAGTTTCTAATTTTCAATTTCTCTGTGGAAAGTCTCCAGGAATGTAGCTATAGTGCAGTAAAAAAGTTCTTAGAGCTCAAATTTTGCTGACCATAAAGCAGTATGGTTCAGTGCTGATGGTTTTGTCCTTCATGCCACTATCCCCCCATCTGTCCCAGCACTCCAAATGGATCACTATTACCTACTGAACTTTACTTCAGCAAATAATATGTATATCTGAGCCAAAAAAAGTGCCTCTCTGCAACTGTAGCTTAGAGGTCAACTTGTGGTCCTTACTCTGACCTCTGAAAAAGAAGGAAAATGCACACAGATGCCAATATTTTCTCTGTTCTTGCTCAGATAAAAACAAATATGCTATATCTTATTTTGTATGAGGGAATTGTTTGTAAAACAACACTCTACAATGTTTTTCCCATAGAGTTTAAATTTGTGTTGTTTCCTTTTGAGTTTTTTGAACAATCTAGATATATAACAGAATAAACTTTTTAAGAAAATACATAAGCAAATTCATAATTGTATAATTTAACCCCAGCTGACAACAAACCACTACTCACTCACTCACTCACTCACTCACTCACTCACTCACTCACTCACCCCCCTGCCCTTCTATAGGAATGAGGAGGAAAATCAGAAAAAGGTAAAACACATGGGTTGAGAGAAAATCAGTTGAATAATTGGAAAAAAAGTAAATTATAAAAATAACAATAAAAATAACAACAATAATAATATCATTGTAATAAAAAGCAGAGGGAGATTGAGGAATAAAACCCAGCAAGTGATGCACAACACAGTTGTTCACCACTTGCTGACTGATGCCCACTCTGCCCCAAAGGAGTGATTAGCCCCTCACACACAACTGTCCCCAGTGTATATAACTGAGCATGTTGCTCCATGGAATGGAACATCCCTTTGGCCGGTTCGGGTCGGCTGTCCTGGCCATGCTCCCTCCTGGCTTCTTGTGCAGCTGTTTTCTGGCACAGCATAGGAAACTAAACTCCTTGGTTTAGAGTAAGCGCTACTTAGGAACAACTAAAACATCAGTGTGATGTCAACATGATTCTCTTACAAAATTCAAAATACAACACTGTATCAGCTACTAAGAAGAATATTAACTCTATGCTAGCTGAAACTAGGACAATAAAGTATGAATTTTGCCCATTTTCATTATTTGATCTATTTTTTCTTCTTCTGAGGAAATTTACCTTCTCTCTTCAACAATTCATTGAAATTATTCTGATAGTTTACAGCTCACATGTTTGAAGAAGGAAGGGTATGAGCCAAAGGGAACTTGGATGTTTGTTATATTCAGTGTGCACTTGTGTGAATAGATATAACTGGCATGATATACTGTGCTTCTGTATAGCTTACCAGTTTTTAAGCTGGTTGAACTGAGACAAAAAAAATAAAGTTGGGAAACTCATTTATTTCGCTGGAAGTTTTAGTAAGTTAGTCAGTTCATGAAGTTTATTTGCTCTTTTCCTTATTTATTTAATTAGGGGCACCCAACAGGCCAACATATGCAATTTAATGATGCAATTTGCAGAAGTAACAAAAAGCAGAATCCCTGCTGAAAATTTAAAGAGGGAGTGTACCTATTTTCTGCTTCTATTACTTCATATAATGGCTTCCCAGATGATACAGAATGGCAAGCAAGCAAAGTGCTGATGATGCATGACTTACACCAACTGTTTGTGAATTGAAAGCAGATGTGGACAGTGGGAGGCTGACCATTTCTAAAACAAGTTACAGTATAAGTAACTGGAAAAAAAGCATAACAAAGTCTACCAGTGGTGTTCAAGAATATATGTCATAGTTAAAATGTCTCCTTTTAAGAGGACAGAAAAAAATGACAGTCACAACAACAAAAAGGAAGCTGACGCTGTATCACACATATAGTATAATGAAATATAAATAATAAATATAATGGAAATAGACAAAGCACAGTGACATTGCTGTGATCATGTATGCTGCTATGTATAGATCATATTTATTTGGATTTTCAGCTTTACAATAAAAACACCAGTAGGATTCAAACCTGAACACCTGTAAGCATCGTTGTCATTGCACAGGTATAAATCCACTGTTTTCTACAGAAAAAAAATCTTTGCTAAAAAGGAGCACGTGATGCACACACGTTGCTTTTAACTATACTCTTGATTATACTTATGTGCTCTGGAAAAGGAGAAGACAACCAGATTTGACTCCACTAGCACAAATTCCTGAGTCAGTACACTACTCATTACCTGTTTTCATTACAAGTTTCTCCATTTTCAACTACTCCTTATCATAGCACTCTGATTATTTGCAACTCTTTACCTTCCCAGGTGCACTGTAGCTCTCTCTTATCGACCCTTTCACAAATCAACGTTATTTATGGGTCTTTGGGGTTTTATCATAGCAAAAGTTTCACTAAAAGAAAGATACTCTAAGGAATATTCATAGCTTTTATCTCTCCAGTTCTTTTTGGTATCTAAACAAAATAACATCTTTTCTACCCTCATTTTAGTAGACTTCTTTATTAAAGATCAATGCTAAATACCCTTAATTAATGTCAAAGCTCTCTTGGTGTTTTCAGGCTGTACCTGATCCAAGTTTGTATTCAGTGTACTGCAGTGAAGGTTATTAGTCATCTGAGACTATTTTACTAGAGCCATGTAAAATCACTTTCTACAAACTGTGAAACATTTAACCTTCTCTGCTCACATTATTTTTCAAGCTCTCAATAAGTTTTTGGATATACTTCTAACAGTTGCCTATTTTTTTTTCCTGCTCACTTCAGATTAAAGCTCCATTTGGCTTGGGCATTTTGGCAGTTTTCAGAGTGAGACCATTCATCCTAGTTTGATCCTCATTCCAACTCCATGTTTTTTTCTTTCTTCCTCTGAAATTTATGTCTTTTTCTGGAATATGGAACTTTTCTTCCTTTCCTAATATTGCAGTTAAAAATTTATATGACATTTTTGCATCAGCAGATTCACATTTCAATAAATTACTCCTTACAAACTCTTGAAATCAATCCTGCCCTATCACTGTTATTCATTGGGATCTTTTCCAGGGATTTTAGTGAAGAAATAGTATCAATATCACTCATGAGTTTTCAGTATTACTTAAAAGCAACAATAATTTTGTACATGGAGGGGAAAAATCTACTTTCAAAACTAAGAAAAAGACTGGAGAGAAAATGCATAAGTTCTTGAAGTATGCAAAGAAAAATATGTTTTAGCAGAAGATTGTTTTCTTTTGGGATTAAAAAATTTGGTAGAAATGCAGCTGTTTTTCAGTTTTCCTGATAGTATGTTTAGATTAGTAATGGAGGATCAGATAACAGTTTTGGTCACTTTATCCTCTAAGGTTTTAGAACCATGCTGTATCATTATTCTTCTCTCAGTCTGTGTGCATAGTCTACAAATTGCTTTACTTCTTTTTCTTCCCGATTTGGTTTCTCAAGTCTGAGCAAACTAGTCAATGAATTGATCTACTCAGAAAATTTAGAATAAAGAAAATGTTCTCTCTGCACCTGGAGAAGAAGCAGATGCTGTCAGGAGTGGTTTAGCACTTCAACAGACTTCTTCTGTCTGCATACCCAGTGACTTTTACTAGTTCAGTAGTCTGATTTCCTTAAAGTTTTGGCAGCAAATTTGTTCTACTTCATACTTTTATCTTTTAAATTAAATATAATACATTCTAATGAGTTTAGGCCTGACAGTCATAGTAACATAATCTCAAATTAAAGGCTTTTAATCTATGAAATAATTGCAACCAGTAATTTAAACAAACAACTCTGGATCTGCTTTGTTACATCATTGCATTTTAAAAAACGTCGTATTTGGCGTTTTTTTGAGATTCCTTAGGAGTATTTTTTTCAGATAATGAGCTATGTGTGACACAGTGTTTCTTTCTCTGCTAATCAAGGTCCTTTTTCTCCTTACTTGTCTTCCACATAAAGTTTTGCTTCTCAGCAAGGTAGGCTATCCTCACATTCTAGAGTACAGGAGGCATGAATGACAGGATGAGCAGTTGACTCTCACTTCTTCCCCAGAACAGGCAGGGCTATTTAGTCTCACAAAATGCATTGCTTCACATTTCTATGTTGATTTTTTTTTGCATTTTTTCAAAGTTTGCCTCCCTTTATCCCACAGAGTGCAGAATGAACTTTCTAATTTTTATTCAGTACCATGATAGTTCAGACACATGAGACAACACATGTGCCTAGTACTGTGTAGTAACTCAAACCTTCATACCATACTCCTTCGCTCAGGGTAGACATGACCTGAATCCTCACAGCACCTCACAGGAGGTACTGAGATATCTAATCCTCATTAGTCTCACTCAGATTTATGGCTTAGGGCCTCAACTGCATGCAAACATTACCAATCCGTGATCCTGCAGCAACAAGGTTAAGGAGTTCTTCATTGGTGAGCTAAGTGAGGGTGAAATTTGATGCAAAATATGACTGTAATTAATTATTAGGGAAACATTATTATAGGTTTACCATAACATACTTATGCAAGGTGTCAGAAAATGGAAAATTTGCACCTACTCTTCTTGATTCCAAAATAAATTTTTCAGCATTTTTCTCTGAGTTATTGCATATTATGGATATATTAATTACCTTTGTTAATCAGAGTAATTAGCAATCCTAATTTTTGTTCATGTTATGAAAACAAGTTAGTTAATCAAAATATTGTCTAAATAAGGGGAAGTGTTATGCAGTACCGAAGTGCTCATCACTTGTGAAATGAGATCTTCCATTTGAAAAGTTCTTCAGAATTCAGTTACACTATAAATTGCTTCAAGCTTGGGGTTATTTTTCTGCTTTTTTATCTAATTATGCTTTATCTTTCAACAAACTGCTTCTCAATACCTTTTTTTTCACTGAAAAAAAAGCCCTCCAGAAATCAAAGCTGCTTATCTCCATCACTGTGGCTTATTTACTCATCTTCATCTTACAAAAATGTGTGACATGCTCCATGTCCCAATTGGTGCCTCTGTGAATGACAATTGGATGTTTATATTTCCAGTCCATAACTGATGGATTAAATGTATTTAAAACTTCTCCTGTCTCTGGTATTTGGGGTGTACATTAATACATTTGACCATACTATCTCATATAAATGTCAATTACTGACACACTCATACATTATCCATTTATAAGTATCGATCACACTTATCAGCTTGGTTTCCTATGATCTTTCTAATCTTTCAATTAAAAATCTTTAAAATGTCCTAAATATGCATTAGTATACTTACAGTCCATGTAATGGAGTCAATATACTTTAYGCAAAGTTACTTCTTTATAGATTTTGTTTAACATACCTTTTCAAAGGTGAAGGTATATTCTTGAATATAGATACTGTTGATTTACAGCTGGATGATCATCGGGTCAGCTGGGCTTTGCTCTGTAACCTGATGTGTGAGGCCAAACTTTGAAGCAGCCATCTTGAAAAAAATTGCTTCTCTGTATTGCAATAAGATTTTATAGAAATTAATATATTACAAAATAATTTTTAAACGTAATCCCATGAGGTGGACTGTGATATATCTGTTTAAATCTGAATGTCTGATATAGYAGAAATTCCTATTGTTGATTTGCTTTTACAAATGAACCTACGGTCATGCAAAGACAACTGAATTTCAGTTTTTAGTAGAGGCTTGCTTTAACGCTGTTTTTTGTTTTACAGTCTGAAAAGAAGAATGTAAGGGAGCATGTAACCATAGAATCACAGAATGGTTTGGGTCGGAAGGTACCTTAAAGATCATCTTGTTCCAACCCTTCCCCTGAAATGGGCAGGCATATCACCCACTAAATCAGGCAGTCAGGGCCCCATCCAACCTGGCCTTAAATTGCCATGATTGCTACTACATTTATGGGAAGATTTCTCTGTCCAAAACATTACTGCTGAGAAGCTTTTAAAAAAGGAAGAGCTCAAACTCACAGATAGTTAATAGTGTATTTTGTATTCCAGGTGTAATCGAGTTAGCTGAATAACATTGCATACTACGATTCAGTGAGACTGTCTTTTATAAACCACATAAATAATGTAAGAATGAATATTGTGGCTTCAAAGGAGAGAGGATTTTTGACTGGCATAGGTCCTGCAGGTTGTATGTGCATCCATGAGTATCCAGTGCATTACAAAGTGTCTGAAAAATGAGTTAATTAATAAGTAATGTCTTCAGAAAGACTTGTATATTTTAATTTTTTTTTCTGCATTCTACTACTAAGATGGTGGACTTAGGTGACTTGAAAGATTTTTCAAGCCAAGCATATTAATTTGTAATTTGCACCTACTTGCAGGCTATAATAATGTTCTTTCAGAGACCTGAATGAAATAACACTGTGAGGAACAGTTTATAAAATACTAGATCTTTCTCTTCACTTTCCTCCTCCCTTTCCACCCCCCCACTCCATAYATTATTGTCCACAAAAGAAAAAAAAAATTGAAAATACATGTGTATGAGGGAAGTATTTGATCTATCTTTGCGTAAAGATGGATCATGAATGATTTAAATTGTATGAGTAAACATTTTTTATTTCCATTTTCTGCTTGCAAAGAGCTGGAGTTCCATTGCTGTGAGTCCATAGGTAATTCTCAATTAATCATTTCACAGTATTAAATTAATTTCAAATGAGAGCAGATGGGTTTAGATTCCTTGGGAAGTCATGAAATGTGCTGGTTTTTTTATAGTTTCTATGGTGCTTGAGAGGTTTTTCTGTTTCTGCTTTTTTTGTCATTATGGCAGATTTTTGGAGGGGGGCTGTTGTTTGGGTTTGGGGTTTTTTGGTTTGTTTTAGTTGCTGTTGACATGTATGACACCACCAATAATAATGCCATCATTTACATGACAGCTCCTAGACTTGTAATATTTTGAAAAAACTTCCCTGATTAATTGTGCCTGAATCTTTATGGTAACAATTCAGGGATACTTGGTAGTGTTCTAGAGAACTCGGTGGGAACATGGGGAACTTTAGGCAGAATGGTAACGACTGCACACGGTCCTGTAATTAATTTATGCTAATTATGGACAGAAAATATTTTATGCTGTTTCTTTTAAAGTTTTGAGGTTGGGTATTGGGTTGGGGTTCTTTTGGCGGGGGGGTGGAGAGGTTGGGTTAGTATGTCTTAGWTTCAGATTCCTTAATTTAAAATCCTTTTGCCTTTCTTATTAAGGTCTCATGTCCAGCTAGGAACATATMAGCATAACACTACACACCAGAAATGTCCTGACTGTCATACATAATTTTGTAGGAGATTACTAATTAACAGGAACAAGTCAATATGAAGTAACTGTTGATTTAGAAAGAAAAAACTAAGCACTGCAGATTGCATATTGAAAAAAAACCCAACCAAACCAAAACTAAAACCATTCTGAATAATGCTCTTGATACAGAAAATTCAAATTCTTGATATCTAACTCACTTAGTCCCRATAATGTCTAAAGCTTATGCACCTTTATTTTTAATGCTGTACTATCTAGGACTCTTATTGCACTGAAAGTAGATATGATGTACCATTTTAATGATAGCAAACATTTTGATTTACACTTTAGCTTAAATGGGAAATAGTTATGACGTTAAGTGACATCAAACCAAGATTTCAAGTTTTCTCATGTTGTTTTAGAAGGGGTAAAAAACCTTTTGGTTTTTTGTAAGAAATAATGGAAGAAAAAAATGAAAAGTTCAAAATTCCAAGTATCACATAGATATGTATGTCACCAGAATGCAAGGTCCAGATTGCCCAGATTTGTAAACTGGAAGTAAGTGGAGCTGGAAGTTTCCTCCTGAGCTTGTTTAATTCTTTTCCTCTAAACAAGGTTCTATTATACCTTTCCCATAGGGAAATGGCCTGACAAAACTTTGTCTAAATTGTTGATAAAGCAATGACACTTCTGTAGGCTCCTTACAGTTTTCAAAAAATGTCATTATTAGATTTCTCTATTTTTTTCCCCAAAGGGATCATAAAAAAAAKTTTCTGCAGTTTATATTTCTTGTTCTATGGATGTGAAAAATAATTATTTCCATGTCCATCACATCAGCTTATCATATATTTGGCTATTATGTTTTTCCCTGAACTATGTGGTAACTTGCACTGTACTGTAAAAAAAGTAAATTCATTATTAATTTGAACAAATTATATTTATTTTAATGACTTATGCCAATGTTTTAAATAGTCCAGACAAAATTGCAAAACAATTCMGATAATGATACTTATTGCTCAAGCATCTTTAAAAATATTTTTGATTTTTGCTGCCAGTGTTGTCATAAACCCGGGTTTCATTGAAAATACATATAGTGTGGATTGCTAGTAAAGCTAGAAATTGAACTATATTTCCCACATATAAAAACCGGAAACAAAATAATTATCACACACAGCTTCTCACTTCCCAAATAAAATTGTGGTCATTTTCAGGAGAAAAACCACTGACCCCTGACGCTACACATATGTACGTGCCTAATTGGATGCAAAGGAATTAAATTTTTTGATCTATCACAGAAAATAGAAGTTCAGCTAACTAGGAATTGGCCCAGTAGAAATCCTTTTGCCTGAATTTTTTTTATTATTCAACAAGCATACAAAGCTATCAAAATCAATAAACATCATCATTAAGAGACTGTCTCATTCATCCCTAAAAACACAACATCCTTTGGTAGAAAGCAACATGTTATGATTTGCTTTATTCCCAGTTCTCCCCTTTGTATTTTCCTTTTCCTCTATCCCTAATTCATTTCTTCCACACCACTTACCAGGCTCTCATGCTCCTCAAGCATCTTGTCTACATTTCCACTTTGATTCTGCTTTAGCCTAAGTGAGTGTGAAGGTCAGGTGTTACTAACTGATGGGCATACTAGCACATTTTAGAAGGGAGGGGTCCTTTACAATCCCTCTGGTCTGATCCTGCAGACTGACTGCCCATCTCTTGTTAGAATATTTCACATGAGCTCCTGGAGCACATCTTATTCAGCTACATACATATAGGCACGTAAGCAAACACATATCTATTTAGATAGATGGATAGATGTAAGTTAAAGGTACTGTTAAGCAGCCTTTATACTCATCTTTTTTTTGCAAAGACGTCTCCTTTTTCCATTGTTCGCTTCTCTTCATTTTTATGCTTCAGTTTCTTTTAGCAACTGTCAAATATCTTTTTTCTATCTATATGTTTATATAACCTAAAAGAGGTTACATCTTCTGGGTGTATAAGAGTAACAGGAGTGACAAAACAATGTCAATCTCCTTGTTGTTTCTAAAGGCTAGGGTAGAAAAACATGGAGTTTTTCCTCTGAAGTAAAAGCTGAATGTTTCTGAAAAGTCTTCCATCAAACACTTTGCACAACTACATTAATAATAGTGAAAATTCAAAAGTAAGGTAAATCTGACTAATTTAGCCTTGGAGTAAAACAAAGAAATATGGCATCTCTGAAGTGCTCATTGCATTTTATAACTCTGTGAGCACTGGAAGGCTATTATAACAGCCTTCCTTACAAATAGGTCATGTATGTGCCAGCAGTCCTGGTATCAGCAATTCAGCCCCTTCTGAAAACAGCACATTTGACCTCAGGATGAATATATTATTGCACTACTAATAATTGAATGGGAGCTCTAGGGAGAAAAATCCTCAGAAAGATTTGCATTCAAGAAGACTTCAGAGGGTTCACTGGATCCCGAAATGAATAAGCAGAAGAGAAAATTCCAACTTGCAACAGTGTTTCCTCAAGAGTACTTTTAGAAAAAAATGTTGCATCTGCCAAGCTTGTTTGTCCAGTGACACTTACCTTGTGAATGTGTTAATAGCCAGTATATAACAATTATGACTCGTTGGATTTTCTCTTAATATWGCAATATAGAGTCTCCACTGAAATTACTTTCTTCTCTATCTTCTATTCTTCTATAAGGAAAACAATATTTATTTTTATTTTTTATCAATAAGAGCAGGTTTGAGGCTTTAATTTTCAACATTCCCATCCTAAAAAGAAAATTCTTGGTAACATTCATGGCCGTGGTTTGTTCCTTGGAACTTTCGATTATTGCCTCTGCAGGTTGACTGCTTTTATGGGAATTTCTCTACACCAGTAGCATGCTGTCAAATGCTTAGAATCTGTCACTGTGTTCTTGATTCAGCTGTTTAAACTGTGAGAGCTAAATTCTGCTTCAAAATTTGCAAGTGTGAAAGCATTCAAAAAATGTCTGCACAAGTCTGCATGAGTGAAAAATGTAACCTCATCTATCTTAGATGTACAATGCTATGATCCAAACTTTAATCATGACTGACTCCCAGTCAAAGCAGACTGAACATGACTCAGACCCCTCTGGTTGTGTCTTTGTGGTCTTTGACCCCTATTCATTTCAGCTAGGGCAAACACTGAAATTCTCCTTTGAAAGCAGTTTGGCTTCTAGATGCCCATTTGTTTATTATAAATATATTTATTTATTGTATATTTATGTGTCTSTATATATTTTTATATATTTGATCACTTGTCGTAATCAAGAGCATTAATATTCACAATTGGCAAAAATTGCACCATTTTAAAGGAATTWAAAAAGTAAATTTCCAGAGTCATAAATGGTTTATTCATGTCTTAATACTCTATACCTACCTTCTCAATTCACTAAAATATTGTAAAATATCTAGAAAAATCAGTGCTTTTTCACACTACTATTATTTATGGTTATCTTTTTATCTATTTTCACCACAATAATATTCCTGAAGTGTACAATCACCCACTATTTAAAAAMCAATATTTTAGTTGATACTTTTACACCTTCTTATTAACTGGTAATTTATTTTATACTTTCAATTCATATTGTAAAAGGAATAATTTTTTGCTACTGACATTTATGTATGCTGAGGATTTTCAAGTATGCTATTATCTGCTTTTCATCATTTGCCATAAAACAAATCAATTTTTACAGTTTCAGAAAGAACAGAATTATCAATTATTATTTAAAAAAATCAAATTCTACGTTTGAAATTACTCTCTGATTTGATTCCTGAATACCTTTTATCTTGAGGTTTCTACACTTTTCATTTGGAAAAAAGTTGGTCTGACTACCTCAACAGACCTGAATTTTATGCATCTATTGTGTTTTAATTCTGTGTAGCAGACGTTAATTTTCAGGTTTAAGTGCAGCTGCCATGTTTTACAATTCTAATCTCTGTTAAATATTTTATACTTCTGGTTTTGCAAAATAATTTTTTTCAACAGTCGTACTTAAGCCATGGCTCTACTCATATTTCTTAAAAGTTTTCCAGAAAGATTGTCAGTAACAAACTGTATTTTCCATTGTTTCCCATCTTCAAAGTCAGCGTACTTGTCTGACACCCTCAGCAAATTTGCTGATGACACCAAGCTRTGTGGTACAGTTGGCACTGTGGAAGGAAGGGATGCCAGCCACAGGGACCTTGACACGCTTAAGAGGTGAGTTTATGTAAATCTCATTAAGTTCTACCAAGCAAAGTGCAAGGTCCTGCACCTGGGGACTCATGGCAGACACCCTACATTTTGGGCTGAAAAGTGACAGAGCAGTCCTGCAGAAAAAGACTCGGGGGTGATGGTGGATGAAGAACACAACATGATCTGGCRACGTGCACTCGCAGCCCAGAAAGCCAACGGTGTCCTGGGCTGCATCAAAAGGAACATGGTCAGCAGGTCAAGGGAGGTGGTTCTGCCCCTCTACTCCGCTCCTGTGAGATCCCACCTGGAATGCTGCATACAGTTCTGGTGTCCTCAGCATAAGGACATGGAACTGTTGGAGCAAGTCCAGAAGGCCACAAAGCTGGTAAGAGGACTGAAGCACCTTCCCTACGAAGAGAGGCTGGGAAAGTCGAGGCTGTTCAGCCTGGAGAAGAGAAGGTTGCATGGAGACCTCACAGCAACCTTYCAGTGTCTCAAGGGGGCCTACTGGGAAGATGGAGAGGGACTCTGCTTCAGTAAGTGTACAGATAGGACAAGGAGAAATGGGTACAAATTGAAAAAGGGAAAATTTGGGTTGAATATTAGGAAGAAATTTTTCACTGTTAGAGTGGTGAGACACTGGAACAGGTTGCCCTGGCAGGTTGTGGATGCCCCAACCCTGGAAATGTTCAAAGCTGAGTTGAAAAAAGCCTTGAGCAACCTGTCTGGTGGGAGGTGTCCCTGCCCAGGTGTGGTTGGGACTAGATGATTTTTAACATACATTCCAACCCCTTAACATTCTATGCTTCTTCTTTTATTTTACCAAAATATGTCTCTTTATATCAATACTTTTTTGTACTGTCATAACTTCCCATTCAATTTTATAAGAGAAGCAAGGATTAATTTGGGTACATCTAAGGCAAAATTTTTCGATTTCTCTGTTTCTGTGAAAAGTCTCTGCTATAGCYGGGTCTTCAGTGTACTGTTGTTCTTGAGATTCTGACGAACATTTAATTTTCTAATTTTTAGGTTTTTTTAATTTCAGGAATTAAATATTTAGGCTATACAAAAAACCTCAGTGAGACAACATTACAAATCACAGTAGTGTTATGACAAAGGACGACTCAAGGTTATTTTGTATTTTGTTCACAAAAAGGAGAATGAGAATAATATCTATTCCTATATGAGCAATGTCTGATTCATGCAGAATCCCCTCAAAATCATTTATAATAAGGATTATTATTCCATATAAATCTCCTCTTATATGCTCCAAACCTGTYTCTATTCATCTGGCTGGTCAATATGTTCTGCTATACCATCTGGGAACTTGTCATTTCAGATCACGACTTGTTTTTTAAATCTTGCATACAGAAGTTACAAATAGCATTGTATAATACCTTAAATTATCGGTAACAAATTCTAGTCCTCTAAAATAGCTATTAACTAGTGATTCACAGTTCCTGATGTTGGGTTGTTGGTTTTTTAATTGGTTGGTTGGTTAGTCGGTTTCTCTATCCATTTTATCTCTCCATGTTATAGAAATGAGTTTGTGAGAATTCAGCCATTACTCATTGACACTTTCTACGTGCCCATATCATGCTCTTTTTTAAGAGCATAGCTGTACATTTTTTAATTCAGAAATTGAGGRGTTTTTTTAAAAATATGTCTTAAATATGAAAGACTGAGCCTTACCTTAAAATACTATCTTTTTGCATTCTGTGAAAGCCTTTTCAGAATAAACTTAATAACCAACATTACTTATAATTGGTGAGAAAACAGAATCTGTCTTTAAGTTTTTAGAAGCACTTCAACAGTAAAAACTGCAAGTCTTGGGCTTCATTTTTTCTTAATGTATATTTGGTATGTGACATCACTGATAATGAAATGTCACTAATGAAGACGTTTTCCCTGATTTACAGTATTATACAGTTTAGGGTATATGACTACATTATTAATTAATGGTGTATCAATTACTTATTAGAATACTGTTCTTCATGCATTTTTGCCCCTGTCTTTTCAACAGTTTTGGAAGACTGGAGAGCTTCGAGCCAGCAATGCTGTCAAGTTTAACTTTCCTCTTTATCTTTTTAACCAAAACCAAATATATCAACGTGTCCTTCAAAATGTATATGGAAGATTGAAAACTGATGAAAATACTCAATATAGAGTTCAYACCATATAATCCTTGCTTTTTGACAGATCAGATTGCTTTTTTTGATGGTCAAAAATAATGCTGTGAAGAGTCTCATCAGCAAGGTTTGCAGTAAATAGCTTTTGAAGAAGCTGTGAAAAATGGAAACACAAAAGCAAGCGTGAAAAGAAATATTACCTGCCAAAATTAAAGTGGATACATTATTAAAGACTGAAAAACTGATTCTGTTTTGCTTTGATTTGGTTTTTCAGTCTAGCTACTTGTTTAAAGTTCAAAACATTGACTAACTTAGAATGGAGTAGAAAACKTGTATCTAAGATTGGCAAAGCTGTTTCAGTATCATATATGAGTGACAAATTCTGAGAACAGCAAATCTGCTTTATTGGTAGGGAAATTAAAACTACCTAGTTCCCTTGT
The DNA here is from genome assembly GCA_018881555.1 of Amblyornis subalaris. NCBI lineage: Eukaryota > Metazoa > Chordata > Aves > Passeriformes > Ptilonorhynchidae > Amblyornis > Amblyornis subalaris. The sequence continues at coordinate 15,457,568 of JACAXG010000002.1, forward strand.
TTAGATTCCCGGAGTGCCCTTGAATCTGGGCTTGGGGCTGGATGCACTCCTAACATCTAAGGTATAACAACTGATCAGGCTTTTCCTGTGCTTTTGATGTCTGTAATGATGCTCTACCCTGCAGGGTTCCTGGTGTTCGGTGTGGTTTAACATAATGCTTAGCCTTTATTTCTGCAAATACGGTGAAAAAGGTCACTCTACTTAGTCAACCCTTTTACGATATCATAAAATATAATATATTTTCAATTTCCTGTATTTCTGTAATTTTTGATCAGCATGTTCAAAAGTCACAATGTTCAAAATCTAGTAGAAGAAATAAAGTATAAGCTTATTTTCTTATAAAAACACCTGAAAGTAAATGTAGTAACAAATGAAAAGGAACAAGGTGCAGCAGGAAAGAGAAAAGAGAGAGAGATTTTATTGCAAGCACATGGCATAATAAGGAAACATGGCTGAATTGGTTAAGTGACCCTCCATCTGCTAAGATGTAAAGAAAAGTTTTTCATAATTTCATTATCCTACTTTAGTTCCTCTTTTCTGGACTTTTTTTAGTCTTTTACTTACAAAAATGAAAATGCCTTGCATTAAATTATCACCTTGTATTTGGATGCAATACAGTATATTAAATGCAGCTTTATTTTTTAATAATATAGAAAAATTATCTCCTGATGTTYGAGAAAAGGCTTCTTCCTTATTAATGGAGTAGCTGGTTGGTATACAATGATTAATTCCATAAAATATTTTAAATATTTTTAAAACACTGCCTGGTGGAGAAAAAAAAAAGACAATAAAGCAAACAAAACAAACCAACGAAACAAACAAACAAAAAAAACCAAAAAAGGGRAAAAAAACAAAAACAACCACTCCCACAAATATTGGAAGTGTAGAYGTTTTCCTAGGAAAGGGTATGGACCAATCATGTATTACTATTCTTCATTGTGACTCACATTTATATTACACTATAATTTAAAACATAGAAATKATGCCTTATTATTAGACAGAAACCAAAATAATTTTTCTGTCTGCCAAAACCAGTTGGTTTAAGCAATTTATAGTTAAGGTGGTAACTACTGTGAAATCCAAACAATGTTTTAGGAATAAAGTAATTTTATGAGAAAGAAAATAATTTATTCTGTCAAGATGTAGTTTCAGGATTTTTTTTATCAAGACTGATTTATTGCCATAAGTGTTTTTATAACAGTGTATGGGAACTTTTCGCACAACTCCTTTYTTACAATTTTTAGCAGAATATAGCAAAAGAATGTTGGTAATATTTTAGGACAATTTTTTTGTTTTCTCTCTTGCTATTATCACTTCATACTGTTAGATTGCTTTTTAATTAATGCTGCAAGTTAAGGTATTTCTTTGTCTCACTTAGCCATTTCTAATCTTTGTTTGACATACTTAGGTTTCCATGGAATGTCACAGAATCACAGCACGGCTGAGGTTGGAGGGGACCCCTGGTGGTCACCTGGCCCACCCTGCTCATCCTGCAGGGCCTCCTAGAGCTGGTTACCCAGGACCATGGGCAAAAGTGCAGAGAACTTTTGAGTAACTCCAACAATGGAGACTCCATAACCTCCCTGGGCAACCTGTGCTGGTGCTGTCACTCGCAGTGTATTTCCTGATATTTTTATGGGACATTTGTGCCTGTTGCCTCTTGTACTGTCACCAAGCACCACTGAAAAGAGTCTGGCCCMATCCTCTTTCACCCTCTCTTCAGGTATTTACATGCATTGATGAGTTCCCCCCTGAGCCKTCTCTAGGCTAATGTGTCCCAAATCAAGGTATATCTCCCTTTCACACTGGTCTACATGAACACTTCTGACAATAGATGTTCAAGACCTGAGCTGTAATCTGTCTGTGCTCAACTGGCTGTAGTGATCCCACCTGTAATATCATCAGCATTATTAAATTTTCACAAGTAATACAAAGAAACTTAAAATCATATGAGTGTCACTATACATAATTTTGATCTAATACAAGGAGAATTTTTCACCACCTTTTATCAAAATTAGCCAATGCCTTTGAAATGTCRTGTACCAAGCACTACTTGCATACAAAAGTTGCTAAAAATCAATATATGCGATGTAACATAATCCTACATCTGTTAGAAACAAATTGAGATCTGATAAGAGCTTCAGACTTAAGACTAGGGATATAAAGGTAGATGCTCTGTGCAGCTGACACTGTTGGTTTTTCTTTCTTTTAATTCTTATAGGTAGGAAAAAAAATCATTCCAGAAAAAAAGGTAAACATTAAATGCAAAACAGATATTTTGAATTACTGCCTTTACAAAGGAAGTAAAGGATGCAATACTTCTGTTTTACTCCTCTTTGGGAATGCAAGGTATGTAGTAAGAAAATTAATCTTTGTGATGAAATCTTAATACACATCTCACCTTCTCACAATGGTATGTTTGTAGGTAAAGACAATGCATTTTCATCAGACATATTGGCAGGCTTGGATGGAGAGACTTCAGGTATGAAGTCTCATCCACCAGCTCCCCCAAGTCCTTCTCTGCAGGGCTGCTTCTCAATCTGTTMATCTCCCAGCCTGTACTAATACTGAGGGTTGTCCCGACCCAGTGCAGCACCTTGTACTTGGTCTTGTTGAACCATATGGGATTCCTTTGTGCCCACTTCTTGAACTTGTCCAGGTCCCTCTGGATGGAATTCCATCCTTCAGGTGTGTCAGCTGCATCACTCAGCTTGATGTCATCTGCAAGTTTGCTGAGGGTGAACTCGATCCCTTCAGCTATGTCATTAATTAAGATATTAAGCAACACTGGTCCCAGCTTGGACTCCTGAGAGAGAAGAATGTAGTGGGGGACTGTTTCAAAGACTTTATAGAAGTCCAGATAAATGAAATCTGTAACCTTTCCCTTGCTCACTGTCATAGTCACRCCATCAAGACTGTTTCTAATAAAAGGGAGTGAGAGTGGAGGGGAAGTAGGTATGTATCATAAGGCTGTGTACTGGATTTGTCTAGGATGGAAGTCCCTCTGTGGGACTGAGCTGCCTACCATGGTTAAACAACAGCAGGCTATTAAAACTAGTAGGTTAGTAGGTGGCTTAAAAACTCAAGGCTAATTTGTACTTTTGGAGCTTTAAGTGACTATTGAAGTCAAAACACCAGTTTCATCCTTGTTGGACACTCAGATCAAATCACAGCAAATTTTTTAACTTCGAGTACTCTGGGAAGATTTTGACCTTTGGTATTGTGCGAGACTGCACACTTACCCATTGCAATTCCAAGTTTAAAATTGCCTTTAATATTTACCATCTTCACAGCATAAGAATTAAGGGGGTTTATTTGATGTTATATAAATGATTACATTTCTATTGTACACATCTTTGGGAAATGGTGTTTATACAAAGATATTGGATAGATTAATAAATCCTCATGTGTTTGAATTAAAAATGGTTGGGTTGCTGGCCAATATAGCAGAGTTTATAAAACAGCTGAAATTAATGGCAAAAAAAGACTCACACARTCACCTAGCACAATCTGTTCTCTGAATGAGTTCTGTGTAGTGTCATTTCAAAGAGAGTCAAATGATGGTCATGGTATTTCCCTTGGGTGGCTTTTTCACAATCAAATCAATTTAATCATCCAGAATCTGTGTATGAAATCTTATTTTCAAATGTAAAACTTCTCCCAACATAGAACAACTTTGATCAGTTAAGAAAAATACCTTTGAATACTGTTCATCAATTAGACTTCAACAGGAACTGAGGTACTTAAGGGCTGATTTGTAGTGTTTTTCCCATGCCTTGCAGCCAAACTAAGCACCTCATAGTTTTAATATCTTTTTTTCCCCTCTTAAATTTCCACAGATATCCTTTCCTTAATCTATTAACAGCTGGAGGTGTTTCATTGCCTTTGAAAAGTGCTTGAAAAAATTAATATAGAAAGCAGCTTTGGTGAACTTATCAGAAGTAATCAATTCKCACTATTTTCCTAAGACCATTCTCTCTATTGACATTTTTAAGCAACATTATTCAAATTAATTTTAGAGAGAAGGGCATAAAGATTTTCAAAATGTATCTTTAAAATATATTTTATATTGAGCCTTTTATAAAAGTTCAAAGTGTTATGTTCCCTATGAGAAATGAGTTAGTGAAATTAGATTATTTGGTTTCTTTATCCAAAATGCAAGAAAAGCAGCAAATCAACAGAACTTATAGATGGAAATAAGTGACATGATATAATTAAAAAGATTGAATTTTCTGCTTCTAAAATGTGATTTGGTCAAATGCAATACTGTGCCCTGTACATTTTCGTTTATTTTCACTGCTTTCAAATCTGATAGTGTTTCTGTTAGAAATCTTTATTGACCTTTGTTTTTAATTTCATAGTATTTTGATATTACTGTCGACATTATAATTATGTTTTGGGGRTTTTTAATCAGTGTATCACCAGGGAAGAAAAGACAGAAAGATAGTTTAATGCTTCTAAAATCTGATAATGCCATATGATCTAGGATTTTATCTATAACTCCCTGTCTGTCTGTTACCTACCCCTCTCTGTAAGTGAGTTATGCAGAGGAACAGACTTGGAAATTCAAGAACAGTTTAGCTATTTGACCACCTGTGATTTTAACTCTTGAAGCTTTGATCTTGGAGTTTGATCAATTTTGTCAAATGCAAACTGAAGTTTGCAAGGAACAAATTCCAGTTCCTGGGAACTAGATCAGAAATTTTAAAAATTTAAGAAATCTTATATTTTTCTGAAATATAATACTTACTCTAATTTTATGTGTCTAGAACTTCTTTTATTTTTTTTCCTTTTGTATAGTAGTCTTCAATTTCATGAGTAGAAGCAAAAATTGAGACCAAGAGGACTCATCTTTGAAATYCAGAATTCCATCTGATCTGACATTTAGAAGAAATACATAATAATATCAGTTACATTTAACACTAGTTTAGACATCCTGAAATTTCCTTCTTTGTGTTGTTTTGTGCTTACCTACCTTGTAAGGATACACTTTGCTTTAAACTCATCAGTGCAAAATCTAAAAATTACAACCAAACCTGGTAACCATTCTGTGAAATCTAAAATTACATCTGTTTTGCAGGGACAGAAAGATACTTATTCATTTTTCTAGACAAAGTTTAATTCAACAGATGGAAATTTTGAACTGTTKGGGCCTGTTTTTGTTTGTTCCTTTGTTTGTTTTCACAGATATATTAAAGTGGGAGGCCTCTGTCCAAAAATATATCCACGCTGCTTTCATATACATCTGAATTAGTCACCATAGCATATTTGTATAGTTAATGGAACATTAAGTGCTATGTTAGGCATTGCTAACATATCACCTTATGTAGGTGTTTAAGAGGTCAAACAAATTGTGTCCTAAAAATGTTTATCTATTCATTGCCTGTAAAGACTGGCAAGCACTGCTAGTCCAGATGTAGATGGCTAAGTTGACAAATGTTCTCCATGAAATCTTTGAAAGAAAAATTTTTAAATAAGTGTGACTACCTGCTTCTATATCCAACCTTCATCCATGATCCCAGATAAAAATGTCAGTTTCCCAAAATTTAGGCTTGCAAATCAGAAGTCCCTTTCTCATACTGTTTACTCATGTACAAAGTGACATTTCACCACTCAGTGTAACCAGTTCTGAACTGGTGATTGAGAAAATAAATCAACTATCAGTAGATGCAAGAAAACGGGGGCTTATTGCTTAACTAAATGTATATACAGTTAATATATGGAAGAATTATAATGTAAGTACTCTTTACTGTGTATTACTAAATTAAAGTCAGGATATTCCCCATGATTGCTTAGGGATAAATTTATTGGTTTATGTTTTATGCAGATAGAAAGATAGGTATTTACAAAAATGGATTTAAATGTGCATACAAAGAATGCTCCTAAAATGACTTTAAAAGTGTATATTTTTAAACAGGTATATGTTTTCCCATTGCTATCCACTACACTACATAGGAGCTTCCCACTTTCAGCCTGCAACTATTTGGTATATGTACAGCTGAAAATTAATAACTGGAGTTCTCTGTATGTCTTTTTCTCCCTGCAAAGAATCTATGCTGTGTACATAATTGTGCTATATAGCAGATAGGAATGGACCAAATGCCTGCAAAGAAATGAACTTCCCTTCTATGGACTTAGAAAAATTACTTCAAAGCAGCTTCTAGCAGAGAGCATCATGCTGCCAGTCATTAAAAATTAACTTCAAGGGACTCGTAGGTGCTGTGTATAAATGAATATTATTCTATAGAATTATTTGATCCATATTCCACAGAGGACAAATATAGAACATGAATAAGTCATTTCCAATCCTAGCATTTCACTACACTGCATTCATAGCTGCAATCCACCTGCTTCTTCTCTACTTATGCATCATTTATGTTTTATTTATTTCAATCACTTGGGGAGTTATAGCTTTATTACTGCATTCCTATTCTACATCTGAGAAATACTATGTGCCTTAATTTGAGAAAAAGCCTATTAGTATATAGTTTTTATTTTGTGTTCCATACCTTTGTTATTCACAGTAAGGAATTACCCACTGAAGCAGAAAAGTAAAGCAATCTGGATTTGTTTTATAATAAGTTGTATCATATTATGCCCAGAAGCCAGAGAAGAAAGAGTTTGTTCAATARTAAGGTCGGTTCATTAAACATTAGAGTATTGTGTTTTCTCCCAGAGTTACATGCTGATTTCATATAGAGTAATAGTGTTTGCTTCTGTAAGTACATGTTCCTACAGGCATGGAATTAGCRTTTTATATACCACAATCGATACTCAAATGCAGGGAAAATACTTCTTCCCTAAAAAAAAAAAAAAATAATTAATCTGTGTAGCTGTAAGTACCTGTGAATTACTAAATGACATATTCTGAATTTCAGAGCAGGAAGAAAGAGGGGAGAAGATTGATGTTGTTTATATCTGTCCTGTGACAGAGCATCAGCTCAATGACACATACAATGTGCAGAACTTACACCATCATTTTAACACTCAAATTGCATAGTTTAAAAGTCCAATGGCAAACAGTGCACCGATTTTGAAACCCAGCTTCAGTTGGATTTTCTATACCTTTTTATTATTTACAATTCACATTTTTTTCATTCTCTTTGAACCAAATCATGGTAATCGCACATGCACGTATAACTAGCAGCACATTCAGCTGCCTAGAATTAATCCTAGCCAACAAAGTTATTTTCCGCAGTATCTGAGAAGTGCCAAGCTTGATATAYGGGCTGGACACAGAAGCTGTTAAAATCCAGTGTTATGTTCCTAGCTCACTGCTGAATAGCTCTGAAAATCAAATGTTCTTCTCAACATTTATTGAACAGCATATCACACAAGTTTCGGCTTCTTCTGCTGGTCTGCCACATTCTAGTCTGACACCTTTTTTTCTGTGAAGAACAGTTTTCATGATGCATGGTTTACAAAGTGTTTTGGAAAAAGCATACAGTATATTTTTATTGTTACATTTGCTGAATAGTAGTTGCCAGATACTTCACAACAACCTTTTAGAATGACTGTACTAAATGAATGAGGCTCATAACAACTAGCTAARCTAATTACACTATTTAGGAAAGGAAAAATACTACCACATATTTATTTGGTGATGACTAAAGACATTCAAAGTTGCAAAGCAATGGAACTGTTAACTTCAAATTTTGTTAGAATTCAAAAACTTTAAAAACAGCCTGTGAAATTATGTTTCAGAATTGCTAGTCCATATGCTGTTTTAAAACCAAAATACATAACTCATGTAAGGCAGCCTGGAGCATTTTCTATCTCCTTCCTCTGCAATAACAAGCCAGAAGTCCTCATATCATAGGTTGAGCTCAGATGCTGAAGTATTCTAGGCTAAGGGCGGCGGAAACAAAGCAAAGCTTCACGTACAGTTAGTCTTACTGAATGTCATATAATCATTACTTATTCCAAGTTTTACAGACGTGACTAAATATGGACAGAGACAGCCAGAGCCTACATGAGTCTGATTTGACAGGAGAACATCTAGAATATAACAAAACTCAAGTATAAATCTCTCACACAGACACAGAGAGAAGTGAGAGGTGGGTTACATTGGTGTCTGATAGGAAAAGTTTACAAGACCAGTTTACAAGTTTGCATTGACCTTTGGCCTACCTCAACTTAGAAAGAATATTCTAAAGATATCCTATGCTTCTAGGATGGATTTTCTGGGGATACAATCTTCTATCTTGTCTACAAAATCCTTTTCACCCAAATCACAAGAGAGAGGTAACACCATGATGGGGCTAATGACAGAGCTCAATGAATTAACTGCAAAAAAAGGATGATGTTCAGAAAAGGTTGTGAATTACCCTGTCTTGGAGAAGGAAATTGATCTTGACTGTGGGAATGTAAAACTATTTCCTCTGTAACCAGCTGGAGGTGTCATAAAGTAAATGGCAGATTAAATAAATTAGTCCAAGATTCACTTGATGATGACAGCAACAGTGTTGGTTTTTTTCCTTTTATTACCATGAAGGAAAAATGCAAAGAGAAGATGAAGGTGGTGGGGGGAGGAGGAAGGTGGAACTGAGATGCCTCAAAGCTGAAGGCATATGCACGGTAGACATGTCACTGAGTCTGTGGGAGGATTATGCATTTTTGGAGAGGCACTGGGAAGAAACAGAGATACTCTACAACTACTGAAATAGCACTAGAAACTCATGTGGGGAAATGACTCAAACCCAATGAATATAATCATAAAAAAAAAAAGCAGCAGCTATACAGTGAGAGTATTGAGCAGAATGTATGTTTGAATTAATATTTTCAGTAACTAACCAATCGAATATATTGCAACTAGACCTCTGAGATTTTTTGCATTGCTGTAATTTATGACATAGTTGCGAACAATCAACCTAAAGAGACGGAAGACAATTGATGGAAGGTTTGAACAGAACTGTTCCCACCCTGACATAATCTATCTTAAGGTACAAATTTGCAAAAACAACTTAAAAAATATTAAGAAATCTTAAGAGGACAATTTTGTTGCCTATGAATTTCAGCTGCAGACAAAATCAGAACWATTCATTTTCCAAGAAATCTATTTCAGCAGATGCTTCCACCATTGAAAAATACTATTCACATCATGAAAAAGAATGGTGACCAGGTGGGGGTCAGTCTCTTTGCCCAGGCAAACAGTGACAGGACAAGAGGACACAGTCGTAAGCTGCACCAGGGAAGTTTAGGCTGGACATTAAAAAAAAATTCTTTATAGAAGAATGGGTTGGGCATTGGAATGGGCTGCCCAGGGAGGTGGTGGAGTCACCGTCCCTCGAGGTGAATAAAAGAAGACTGAAGTGTCACTCAATGACATAGTTTAGTTGATAAGGTGGTGTTAGGTTTTAAGTTGGACTTGATAACCTCCAAGGTCTTTTCCAACCTTGTTGATTCTGCGATTCTGTGAAGTGGCAAATACTAGGAAAGGAAAATTGAAAACCTTAAGTTTAACATAATCTAGGTGGGAAATATATTCTTTTTGAAAGTATGTATTAGCTAAAGCAAATTTTCCAGAATGCAGACTAAGGGATTATGTAGGAATCATTGAACTGTGGTATCTTTTATTGTAGAAAAGATCCTTAAGATCACCAAGTCCAGCCATAAACCTAACACTTCAAAGTCCCCCACTAAACCATGWACTAAAATGGCACATCTACAATTTTTTTAAATACCTCCAGGGATAGTGACTCCACCACTTGGGCAGCCTCCTCATGACTTGTGCTCCAGACCCTTCACCGGCTTTGGTGACCTTCTTTGGATACACTCCAGCAGCTCAGTGTCTTTCTTCTGGTGAGGGGCCCAAATCTGAACATTGGGTTGTTGCGGCGTGACCTCAGCTAGATGGAAGTTGCCACAACCTTCCTGAGAATGTCGTGTCCGGCGGTGCCTCGGCGCAGTGTGCAGTGGAATAGGGATGCCGCCTTCACGTCCTCAGCGTCTGTTGCTGGGCAATCACAGCTAGCACTCTATCCCACCAGCGCAGGTGGACGAGCAGACACACTCACACACGCACCTTAAGCTGGGAGTAAAGAGTCGGGAGGGGCTCTTCTGAGGTAAAAGGTTTGTTGCACGGGTCCAGGGATGAAGACCACAAAATACAGGGGTGCACAGGATTATATACCAAACCAAACAGGGGCGGAGAGAACACCATGGACCAATAACACGAGGGTAAGAGGGAGGAGAGAAGGCGGGGTTACAATACTCTAACCAATAAGAGTAGATGAGGGGAGGAGCAGGGGAGCACGGCCAATGAGGCATCGAGTGAGGGAGAACTCTCTAGAACTGAACCATATAAGGAAACCTAGATTGACATGGGAATGTACCACCGCAGGGCCTGGAGGGGAGAGACCTTCCTCRTCACCACATCTTAGGGGGAGATCTTGGACCTCGGAGCCTTTCAACATTTGGGCTCTCTGGCCCCACTGGCTCCTCCGTCCCTTATGTGGCTGGCCCTACCTCTGCAGCCTCTCCTGCTGTGGGCTCAGCCACCCCCACATCAAGTTCAAGGTCTGGCCTCACCAGTGCCAAGTACAAAGGAGAGTTAGAAAGAATATTGTACTGCAATTTATCATCATATCAATGCATTCATTTAAAGAATATTATACTGCCTATTGAGTCCTCTAATATCATTTTACATTTAAAATTTAGCATTATTGATTTGTATTTGTAACTATAACAGTATTCATTAAACGAATAATTTGTACATCAGTGTGTTTCTATATCAAGCTGCTTATTTACACTTGTGACTTGTCTTATTCAAGTGCAAATAATGAATAGAATGCAATCAGAATGTTAGATGTCTGTATCATAAAAGCATTTAATCATTGAAGTGGAAATTTTGTTGAAAGGTACTTTCCTAACTGAAAAGTTCCAACAAGATATTGAAACCAAGCAGATAGTTTTACAACTSGTAGAGGTCAAGAGTTCTTTGCAAATAAATCAAGCGTAAAATATTACTCCTAGACACTTACAGGTTTATGGGGGAAAAATACTTTTATTCTAATCGGAAACAAGTAGAACTGCATCCTTTTTCAGGAGAAAACAGAATGAACTTCAAGACGAAAAATTAAAATGGTTCACCTTTTCCATACACTTCGGAGAAGAAAATGTTATAAATCCTTATTGAAGAACAAGACAGATCTCTTTCGAGGCTATATATGGGTAACTCTCAAGGATAGTAAGTCATATGGAATTTGTAGTTGAAAATATCAGCCAGATACTCTAAACACAATAAAAAAAAAAGGCAGGTAGAGAACTGACAGTCAAAACTCCAGGCAGACAGTTAGCACTGGCTCTGATATCAATTTCCTTCCCAACATCTTTTCCTTCTTCTTCATCTTGCAGTAGAACTTTGAGAGTTAAAGCTATAATTTGTTTTCACACTCTTCTATTGCATGGTATTATAATATCCATAAAGGAATGTAATAGCAAAAGTGTATGCAATGATGATTGGATGCCATTAATTCCAATTCCAATTATCCTGATAATGAGAAGTAACAGCAAGAAGACCAGACTCTGAGAATGTTTTCCTGGCTGTACTATTCTTTAGTACAAGTATCACAGAGGTCCAGACCATCCTACCAGACTACTAGACATGTTGGTGACAGTACAGTGTGAAAAGTCTTGCTTGAAGAGAAGATCACATTCATTGCTCTCCCCTCATTTATTAAGCTAATGTCAAGCACAATGTAGATGTCAAGCACAATTTCCTCTTGAGAAATCCATGCTGACTATTTCAAATCACCTGCTTGGGCTTTTTTATGTTTAGAAAAAACCTCCGGAATTTATTTATTTCATCATCTTTGTAGGAAGTGAGTTGAGGCTCTCCAGCCTGTAGTTCCCCAGATCCTCCTTCTKGGKCTTTTTGAAGATAGGACTGACATTTGCTTACTACCAGTCCTCAGTTTTCCATGGAATTCTTAGGAGGTGGTCCCTAACAGGCCAAGGTTTTCTCTTCTGAAATCCAGGGCTGTGATCCTTCTCTTTTCTCTCTTTCCTCCCTTCAGAATCTTGAACTCTACCACTTCACAGTCATAGCAACTAATCCCATCCCCAGTCTTCAATCCCAGACCACATGGTTTAAAAAGAAGCTTAGGTATCTCCTTTAAAAGCGGAGAAATATTTCAGGCTATTGCACATCTCACTAGATGATAGTCCAGCATATCTCAAATAAAGATTTTATTCTGTACCTTTTAAACAAATTCATGTACTGTGCCCACAGTGTACAAGGTACACTTCTAAATAAATACACGTACACAGTGTCTAGGTCCAAAACATATTTTCGTAGGAAAAATATTCAATATGCATCAGTGTTAAGAAATGCATTTAAGAAATGCATATAAGAAGTGCATGAAAACGTATTACTGGATTGTGGTGTTAGTATTTGCTGCCTTTAACCCTATTTTGATACTTGCTAAATTCAGACTTACACCAAAAAAATTGGAAAAGTTATTACAAAAATGCAGTGCAACACAGAGGTATTTCTAAACTGGTAGAATGTGAATTATATTTTACAAATAAAGTATTTATATTTCTACCAAATATCTGGCCAAAACCTCTTGCCTGTTTCACGTAATGAGATGTCTTGGCTTGTTGAGCCATTAATTTGTATTCCAGACACTCAAGATTTTATATCAGAAAAATGATCCTGTTCTCTCTCCCTTCAAGTCCTAGATTGAAGCATAAATTTATTTTGATTGAATATGCTTTCTCTGAATAACAYGTGCTGGCCCTGCAGAACCTATTGTCAGAATTTGGTATAATCTTTCATGTAACTCAGGAATAACCAGGGAGAGACATAGACTACTGCATTAAAATAAAATCTAAGGAAGCCACAGTGGTTGTATTATTATGATGACTAACTTCTAGAGAAACAGGAAGAGACTGCTAGGTTTTTTTAGTATTGCCAATAGTATTTTCCTCTTAGCATTTCCAGAATGGAGGAAGCCACAGCATTTGTAAAACATGTCCAGTCTGACTTTGTTTAAAAATAAAAAAATGTTAGAATAACAAAAMTCTGCTACTGGTATTGTCAAGCAATATTTTTTTTTGTGCTTCTTTATATACCTAACATTTTTTGAGGAGACTTTTTTGTCTGTTATGACATACAGTTGTGTCTTTTTGTGATATCTTTATCAATAAGTATTTATTCTCATTCAGTGATGTGCTGGTTTTGGCTGTAAAYCAGCAGGGGAAATTAACCCCACRCTGAATATCTCGAGAGATTTTAGGTCAAAATTACAATTTTAATAAAAAAAGGTTAAAATAAATGCAGTAATACAGAAACACTGGTCTAAACAAACCGACAGAGTCATGGTACAACCTGATACCCTGTTGATTAAGGTGGTAGCTGTGCAGTCCAGTTAGGCASTGGTCCTRCAGGAAGGCCTGGTAGTCCAGTCCCGGTAGTGGAGTGGAGTAGCTGAGTCCAATTCCGAGGAGTGGAGTGGAGTAGCTACCTGAACCCGATTCCGAGGAGTGGAGTCCAGTCAAGTTGAATCGAGAGTCCCGTCGAGAGTGGAGTCCCGAGAGCAGAGTTCGGTCAAGTCGAGGGTATCTTCTCCCATCCAAAACCCTTGTTTTACTGTGCTTCTTGGCTGGCACCTCCCCCAGCGGCGGGGACTTTCACAGTTGAAGAGGATCTTCCGGGTGTTCTATTGGTTGCTTTGCTAATGAGCTTGGATGACCCCAAGGGTCCTCCGAGATGCTCCCGAGGGTTCTCAGAGATGATCCGGGGTCCTCTGATGGGGTTCAGGCTAATTAGTCAGGCTGGGTGGAGCTAATGGGCCATTAGCTGAGATCAGATAATCAGCTGGGTGGTGCCAATGGGCCATTACCTGAGCTCAGATAACCAGGGTGGGTAGTGCTTCCTGTCGGCTGGAGTGCTTATCTCAGTTGAGGTAAGGAGTCCCAGGTGTGTAATTATGAAATTTATCCAGCTTTTGTGGTTGGTAATAGAATATATAACTAACCCAGGACAAGTGAGCACATCTTTATAGTGATCAAAACCTACTTAATGATGATGGCATCGAAAAAGAACATTCCAGCAGATGCACTTATTGCTTATGTCACGTAAATTCGAGTGAGTTTTCATCCCTTATCTTTGTCATRACTTAAACTGCCCTTGCCTGTAGCAGAAATAAGGTTGTCAAACTAAATTTTCAAATTTATCAGTTTAAAGTCTCTTTTTAGGGCACTCTGCAAAGTTATCTGCATTGAATTAATTACACAAACTCATAGGTCTCTGCTTTATCTATGTGCTTGGCTGTAAAACTATCAGCTGTGTTTCAACTCACCGAAACACAARGAAAAAAGGGATTAACAAATATTTCAAAAAAGTTAAAAATGCAGTGTGGTGGGTTGAACTTGGCTGGATGCCAGGTGCTCACCAAGCTGCTCTGTCACTCTGCTCCCTGGAAGGATGGAGGAGGGGAGAGAAAATAAAATGGAAAGAAACTTGTGTCAAGATAAAGGTAGTTTAATAAAGCAAGAGCAAAGACCGCTTGTAGAACCTAAGGAAAACAAGATTTCTTCTCTAATTCTTATCAGCAGGTGATGTCCAGTCGCTTCCCAGGAAGGAGGACTTCAGTATGCATAGCAGTTACCCATCAGACAAACATCATAATAATGAATACTCCTATTCCTCCTCCTTTCTCTCAGCTTTTATTGCTGAGCAGACATCACAGGGTGTGGAATATCCCATTGGTCAGTTTGAGTCAGATGACCTGGTTGTGTCCCTTCCCAAGATTTTTCCCACCCTCAGACTGCTGGTGAGAGGTGAATATCAGAGAGCTGGGCCAGCACTGCTCAGCCAAAACATTGGTGGATTAATAAAACCTTTCTAGTTACCTATATAAAGCACGGTGGTATAGGGACTGCTATGGAAAATTAATTCCATCTCAGCTAGACCCAAAACATGTAGTTTTACTGTGAGAATGCATTCTTTGATAGGAAAAGAAGAAGAAATATCACTTCAGATTCACTAGACTTGAGTAACACAAAACAAATTTGGAAATATTTTCCTTTAATTTTTACATAATTAAGGTTTATTTGAGAACAATGTTTTTTGATTCTTGAGCTCTACTGTAAGAGATCCTTGGAGATTAGAGATGATTAACTCCCACCTTGTATTTCAGTCCATCAAAAAATTCAATCATTTATCCTCCATGGGAATCAGTTCCCTTGAAAACAATCTCTGCAACAAGCTGTCGAAAGGTAGCCTTTAAAATGAACATTATGGAATTTCACACTTCACCAGCTAAATGTAGTGAGACTCTGGTGATAACATGACAGAGGATTTGGTATTTTCCTTGCAGGTATTTCCACTTGTTGTTAATTAGATTTCTTGCTGTTTATTGGTGATCACCACCCCCATTCCCAGTAACGTCAATAGGTATCATATAAAATATTTTAAAATGCTCAGAATATATTGTTCTAGTAGATTGAATACAACCACCACAAGTAACAAAGCTGTTTGTGCTCTGCTTTGGTCTTTGATGAATGGCATCAGAAATTAGCAATAAGATAGCATCATGAGAAAAAGGAGAAAATATTAATTTCATATCCATTTGCTGTTTTCAGTCCTGTACTTGTCTTGGGACCGCATACATCTTGTCCCCAGTTCTGCTTTTATTATAGCATAGCTTTTCAATTGTCATGAGACTATATAAACTCTTTGCCATTTTTCTTTTCATTTTAAAGAGAGATCATTTATTAAAGATATGAAGCAAAACACTGTGGAAATAAATTATGTATTACAATTGCAGGCAAAAAATATTTTAACAGTTATAGAAAACCAGGAAAAATTGACTGGTTTAAGACCATAAAACACTTAGTTGTCGTGATCCATTAAGCATGAAGGGAATTTAGCAGAGGTGAAATGGTATTGTGGTGGTACCTTTACCAGCAAGCAGATATTCACCCAGCCTCTCACTCCCCATCCTCAGCAGGACAGGGGAACAAAACAGGATGCAAAAGTTTGTTGGTAAAGACACCGAGATTAATTAAGTTACCATCACAAGCAAAGCAGACTTGTCTTGGGGAAAATTCATCTAATTTATCGCCAAATAAAATAGACTAGTGTGGTCAGAAACACAGACAAAACCTAAAACACATACCCAGCAAACAATCCTCTTCCAAGGCTCAACTACACTCCTTTCTCCCCAGTTCTTCTTCCTCCCTCCTCAACTCCCTGTGCTGCAGAGGAGSTGGGGCATTAGGAGCTGGTCATTCCGCAGTTCATCTCTGCAGTTCCTTCCTTCTCACACTTTTCTCCACGTCTAATATGAAGTCCTGCATGAGCTTTAGGGAAACACCTGATACACCACAATCTCTGCCAGTATTTCCACAGCATGTAAGGGAAATCTCTGTTCCAGTGCCTGGAGCACCTGCTACCAGAACTTTGCCATCTACGCAAATAATGTACATTTGTTTCATCTTTGCTATAATGTGTCTGGGCACCGTTCTCAGAACTCATACTGACGTGGGGTTTTGCACCATTCCTAGTGTGTATCCATGGATTCCTGTTAGTGCACCATGAGTTAAAATGAGGAAAAGGAACCAGATGCTTTGCCCATAGTTACGGCAATATTAAACATAATTCATAACATTTACTACTACTCTTTTTTTCATGTGCTTTTTGACACAGCCTAGTCTTATTACATTGGTTACTCTGAGTATGACTTAGGAAAATATTAACCATTTAGGATAAAAATGACCACATTATCTCACCATAAGTGAGGGAGGTAGACATTGCTTACATATCAGCAAGAAGAAGAACAAGGATAGCACTTTGGATATTTCATGCTTTCATTAATGAAACTGGTTCTCTGTGTGATATTGAATGTACACTTACACCTACAGCTAAGGGCTTACTCTGAGCTGCAAGCAGGACACAGTTTTCCAAAGCCTCAAAAACTACCTCTGAATTAATTTGGTGTACAAATGTAGGTAAAGTGAGTGGACAGTTTCACTGGTTTGTTTCCTGGGAGTGAGAAACATTTACTGCCCTGTTTTCCAGAATGGATGAACATTACAGTAATTACATGATCATCCCAGAATAAGTCAGACACAGAGTATGATGTCACTAGTCACTAGTTCTTGCTATGACTTTGGGTTATCCCAAATATAGAAGCTTAATGGAAAATGGAGTAGCACACTGAATTCCGAGCTATGTTCTGAAGTAGGCAAGAAATAACAATTACCTCTTTACTTCTATACCATTTAGCCCATAATAAGTATAATTTTTGAAATAGGCATGAAAATTATTGAATAATGGAGTATTTTAGCATGCTAACCTAAGACAAATTRGCTTTTTTTTTTTTGAGATATTGTCAATTTAATCGTAGTTTTGAACTTTTACATGTGTTTTTATATGTAGAAAAGATTCTTGTGTTAAAAGGTCTTAATATTGAATGGTAATGAGCAGCATAAAATTGCAAGTGTTTAGCTCTGGAATCCATCAGCATTTCCAAATATTTCTCAGAGGTTCTTACAGATGCAGAACCTCAGATAGGTATTTGGGATTATTTTTCTAAGTGTTCTCTTGACAATAAGATTTATACCTTCAAGATACTAAAGTAAAAGATTATTTGACACTTGAATTATGTAAAAGTATTCTTATGGCAAATGACAATAAGAAGCAATAATACAAAAGTAGAAGTGTCATATTTACATTTTATATACATGTGACTACACTTCTCTTTTTCTTTTAGACTTAATATTGATAGCAAAAAATGTATTTTTTTTCCAAAATCTAAACGAAATGCCTCTTTTTTCTCCAGATAYTGGGAAAAATTAATGGATTTCCCTTTTTAATTATCTTCCAAATGTTAAGTCTGTGACCATGTCTGATCCAGAGGAGATCAAGTATCTTTAGTTCCTTCAGTATTTCTGCATAAATAATGTTTGTTAGTCAGTATTTCTGTACGGATAATATTTTCTAATAATTTGATAATTTTAATTCCTCTTTTCTGAACTCTGCCATTGGATTGAATTCTCAGAATACAGTGCCCAAATCTCAGTGAAGAATTTCTGTGCAGGATATAACAGTACCTAACAGAACAGGAGGATTTCACACATTGCAAATCCACTTTTACTTCCTAGCTTGGTATTTACTTATAACTTTCTTATAACTTTATGACAATGTTGATCAGTGTTCTCCTTTTTGCTGATTTTAATCACAAGCCTTTTCTGCGTGATTGCACTTTACCAGCCATTTCTCATCTTGGTTTTATGTAGCTGATTTTTTGCACCTAAATATAGAAGTTTTCATTTTACCTTCTTAGACTGTGGCCTACTTCTCCGACCACGTCTCCAATTTTTCTACATCATTTAACATTTTAATTTTGATATCCAACATGCAGGAAGCCCATCCCCATGGGGCTGTCTGAAAAATAAGAAGAATACTTCCTATCTGTTTATCCAAGTTGCTAATTAAAATATCAAAAAGCACCAGACCTAGAAACAATCCCTGGGTCCTACTCAGTACATCTTTTTGCTTTGAAAATTGACAATTAGAGCCTAAAAACAAATTGTCTAGTTTTCTTCTCTTACTGAGACATCTCCTACTTCACAGGTAAAAAAGTTCTATAAGGTTTGATACTCTTTATTTTAGATTGAAAATTATAACAAATATTTTGATCATATTTATTCCTGAAAAAAAAACCTATCCTGGTTATTATTTCATTCTTGACATCTAACTGCCTAAAAATTATTTCAYTGAATGATAACAACTGCCTACATTCCTTATGTACTTCCTTCTAGTATAGGCACAAAGCTTCTTTTGTTCTAGTCTTCTAGAACCATTTCCTATCCTCCATAGTTTTTAAAAGAAAACTGATGTATTTTCTAGGAACTCCATTGTGAATTTCACCAGTCAGAACTGATTTGAAAATATCTTATTTATGTAAGCGCTCTCTAAACTGCTGTTTTCCTGTTTTACCACTATGTCCTTGATACTGCTAGTCAGCTAATCACAGCTGACTTATTTTGTGAAGACAGAATTTCAAAGACATTAAACATGCTGTCTCCTCAACACTAGCTTTTCTTTTCTGCTTTTCAGCAAACCAACTCATCTGCCTTTTTCAGAAATATTTGTAAAGAAACCATTTCTACATTACCAAATAATGGGATTTTTTAAATATATTTTCATCATCATTCATTACATGACTTAACAAAGTTTGCTTTATAATAGTCATCCCTACAGCTCAATTTTTTAGTAATTTTACATTTTGCAAGATTTCTCAATACAGCCCAGCTGATCTCTCATGACCATCCTAGCTTTATGCTGGTTTAAATAGTTTGTAAGTATGCCCTTGATGTTGTTTAAAGAACCCCTAACTGTCCTAAAATCTTTTTTTCCCATGTATTTTCCATAGAAATCACTCCACTGGTTCTCTCACTTTGTGAATTTTACTGTTGTGAGGACTTTTTTTTTCCCTGTTCCCCCTTTTTGACTCTATACGATCCTTGCCATCCAGCTGTGTTCTGCTTTCACATGCTCAGCAATAGAATAATGCCAGAAAGGAAACATTTCTGGAACTGGCTCCACACACTGACCGTAAATGAACTATCCTCGGTGAGCAGCTGTTTTAGGGCCAGGATCCAAGATCTCTTCCTATAGCTAGAATACCAGTCTAAAGTGATCCTTCTGGCATCTGTATCTAGGTTTTAGTCATAGAAGCACCCTCTATGTAGCTCCATTAAAGAAAAAGAATTTAATTTGGTGTTTCAAGTTTACCTATATCTTTAGGGTTTTCTCCATATTTCATAAAGATCAAATTTTCTTTTGCAATTTACAAGAAAGTCTTTCTAGCAAAATTAAAATACTTTTTTCAAAGTCTGACTTTGTCTGTTTCCCTGAAATTTGGACTACTATGAATATAAACATTTTTGTAAGCTTGAAAAGCTAGAGGTTTTGCATTTGAAATTATCTCACAAGCAGAAATTATATTATCAACATCCTTTCAGTTTTTAAAATGGAAATAGAATAATAGAAAAAGGGTTGAATATTGTTGAATATTGAGTTTCTGCTAAAATTACGAGAGCTTCTCCCTGGTTTCACAATTCCCAGTTGTATTGTAAAAGTATCCACTAGAGACAAAATGTAAATGGTAAAGAACATCTCTTTATCCGAGAAGAAAAATAAGTTCTTACGCACATCCTTTCACTGTAACTGAAGAGATTTTCCCCCCCTTTTCTATCTCGTCTTCTTTCCCCAAAATAATAAACCTAAATAGTAATGGTTTGACTTTTTTTTTTTTTACAGCTCAATCACACAAAGCGCCTTTTCACTACATTTTCAGAAACAAGATGGATTTGTATCTAAGTGTGCAAAAATCTCATCCTACTCAAGATACTGGAAAGTTCTATCAACTATGTCCAAATTTAGGAGATGTGCTCAAGGTAGAAAAAAAACAGTAAAGATCACTCTTGAGAATATTTAGAAGAAAATCTGTCATCTGTAAAACTGAAATTATAACAACCATTAACTACCAGGGGTGTATTTCTTGTCAATTTTCTGAAAGAGAAAATGCATTTACTAAAAGATAAAATGTGACTCTCAGGTTGAAAAAAAACCCCAAACCATTGAAAACCCAAGAACAGCAACAACATAAAAACCAACCAACAAACCAAGTAAAAAACCCACAGATAAAAGAAAAAAACGAATCTTACCACACACACACACGCACGTACACAAAAAGACATTTTTATGTATACAGTGAAGTCCCATTAATGCTAATATCTGCTTTGTTAAACATTGAATGAAATAATGGCCACCTCTATCCAAAGCAATTACCTTAAAACATATCGGTAAGCAAGTACAATATATATGTGTGTATGTCTATATATTTGCATAACTTATATTGTGGAAAAAATGCTCAGTGCAGCATTCCTTATTCATGCCTGAACTTTTACTGAAATTATTTAAGGCAGAAATTCCAACCCTTTCCATGAGACATTGCACGCACAAAAAAAGAACGTTGTCCCTTTCCCCAGTTGCTTAGAGTCCACAGACATTAACAGGCAGGTGCTTCAAATATCTTGAAGCACAAGACAGGTAGGAGGTATTTACAGATATTTTGATAAGTAAGAGTCACACAGCATCAGCAGGATTGTTTAAAACATGGATTGATTGACAAAGAAAGCTCCAGGGATTGGGAGAATCCTAGAGAATAACAACATAGTGCCAGTTCTTTTGAACAAAACCATTAGAAATGGGAATGGAATATGGAAAATGGAATTTTCTGCATAAGAGATACTCCTTTGGGGAGGCAAGGGAGGGAAGTCCTATGTTAGTGCCTGCATTAAATCTCAAAGAACATTTAATTTCCTTTCACTGGAAGGTAACTGAAGCAAAACATGCCTCAAAGCCTGTTTTTCGCTAGAAAAGGGTGAAATGGAGATCTCAAGAAACTTTCAATGAGGCTGATATGAAAACCACAGACACATGAGTACGGCAAGGCTTTATTTCTTCAAAGGGTTTGCACACATTGTGGGGGAGACTAGAATACCTCAGGTGTATGAAGTATCAAGCAAGATTACAAAATTGAATCACAATATATTACCAAACTAAACCCAAGAAGCTATCATGATCAGTGACTGCTCCTTTATCTTTTTTAGCTGATGGGAATCACAACGGAAAACAGTTCAGCAAATGAGCACCTACCTGAGTATTATGTAGGTGGGTGCGTGTGCACTTTAATAACACGAGACTTTAAAATAAAAATATCATTCGAAAGAAAAAAAATAGTTTGTTCATTATAAAAATAACACTGRTAAGATAAGGATATTTAGCTGTTGTGTGTTGGAAAAACAAAATTTTTAAAAAGTGCGTTAACTTGCAAGAAGCCTTGTAAGTATTTCATGTATGCTTGTGCCTATGTTGCTATATAACAATTTTTACAAGCTTAGAAAAAGCCAGCAAAATCCCCCCTAATAACTAACACACAGGTGCACAAATGCAAATGAATTCTGAGTTTGAGTATCAGTTACAAAAAAAAAAAGAAAAGAGAAAAGAATGTTGTTGCGTGTTATTAAATGTTCTATGTTCTTTTACATCTGCATTATATATAGAACAACCAAAAATATTTAATGAGGTTAATAAGCTTTTGGTATAGCTGGATTCCACCATGCACAAGGTATGAACCATTTCTGAATATGAGAACTGAACAAGAACAGTTCAGTTTTTCATATCTGTAAAAACAACTAACCATTGAGCCAGATCTCTTCAGCCCCCAGGAGAAAAATCAGCAGGGGTAAGGAATGTGTTGGCTGAAAATGCTTTTAACACTTAGTCTGGCAATTGACTGTGTTGTTAATGTTTGGCTGGACCAAGATGGCCTAACCTATTGCCAGCATAGCTCAACATAAGAATTGCAACAACCATGTGGAATGTAAATAAGTTTCACAGGAGAAAAAGAAATGTACATTAAAGAGGAAACTCAAACATCTGTGCATATGTGCTTCAAAAAATATGATGCATTTAACTCTGGACCAAAAGGTTCCTGTCAGAAAATACAGTCCAATGAATATATTTATATGAACAGTTAGAGATGCTTGAAATATCAGAAAATCTTTAAGATGGATCAATATTTTGATAACATTGACCCAGATAGACTACGATAGACCTTTATTTTCTAAAGAACACCTGTTAGCTCTTACTAACCTGAATAACTTGGAGTGTCTTTTGCATGCATTGTCAATCAGTTTGAAAAGAATCCAGAATGGAATATATGTCTATAAACCTTGCCGCTATCAAGGAATTTATAAGTCCCACTGTTCTGCTGGAGTTTGCCTACTCAGCTAAAACACTCAAGAGTCATGGAACTTACAGACTCCATTAGAACAGTACTATGCTGTACTATGCTTTATTAAATTGTACATTTAATAAATGCATATTCCATTGCAGTGAAGAGTTCAGGAAGAAACTCAGTCTTTGGGAAGTTCTAAGTTTTCTTTTTGGGGTTTTTGTTTATTTGGGATTTTTTAATTTCTCGATCACTGCCTCCAAACATCTTGATATACGTTGCAAATTGGAATTTTTCAAAGCGGCACTATTATCAGTGAGACTACTTGAATGGTTATTAACATTCTTTCCAGATGGCTTTGACAACTAGTAAACCTCAAATGAGACTCACTTAACTGTACGCTGTGACTGTGAATTGCATGTGGTATTGGTTCTGCTGATCTAAAGACCATAATATAAAATTACATTCATTCACTTGAATATTGAAATAAAACTCTAACTGGTTACACGTTTCAAGTTTTCACTGTGCCACAGGTTTTTTTATGCTAATTAGAGCTATGCGTATAATGGGACAAAAAATATACACTGTCTTTTGCGAAAACATATCCTTTATTAATCTGTGTTCTTTGATTATTTTTGTGGAAGGAATTTAGCAATTCAAAATACTAATTTTTCATTTTGAATTCTATCTTTAATCAGGCTAAATAAAACAGAGCTAAAATCTGAAGCAAAGCAATTTATTTAATTCAATGGCATTCCAGTATTTTTTGTAATTGCCTACAAAGGGAAAAAATTATTATTTACACAGTCTTATTGGAAATGTTACGTGTAAACTAGAATTTTAAAATGTATTTGACATGTTGACAGAATAAAAAYAGAATTTTAACCAGAAAAGGAAAAAAAATTTCCCTATGCATGTAAAAAGAGAGAATAAACAGTCAAAAATTATCAGAAAGAAAAAGTATTTTAAAATGTGATTTAAATCATCATTATTATTGTATTCAAGAGTTATCAACTTCATGAGTTACAATCAATTGAATTCCTAGTCACGTTAAATCAGATGCAGGAAGAATATGACAAAGAAAATACAATCCATCTTTTCCGGACTCTTTAGGTCTCAGGAGGACAAGGACCTATTATTCACCTCTCACCACAAGAACACAGATTGGTTATGTTGTGAGAGGTTTTAGTTTGTTTATTTGTTTGATTATTTTCTTGCAGATTAAACATATAATAACAATTAGAGCATGTTATTGCATCAAAGGGAGATAACTCAGCAAATTCCATTACTACAGAGATATACAACTTTGTCCTAAAAGCACCTGTAGCAATTTAAACTTCACTTGATATCCTCTGAAGACCAGTGGCCTGAAAAAATTTAGTAAAGCAAAATTTTGTGCAGCCAATTTGAGTCCCATGGGCAAAAGTTCATGTGCATTTCCTGCTTGATGTTAACCAAYGAAAGGACAACATGAGAAAAAAAAATCTAACTTGCAACTCATAAGAAATTAATTTTAACAAATGTTTGATCAAGATTTCTGAATCTTTATCTCAAGTTATAACTTTACAAAACTTTATCAATATGCTATGGTTAAAGCT
The DNA here is from genome assembly GCA_018881555.1 of Amblyornis subalaris. Classification (NCBI taxonomy): domain Eukaryota; kingdom Metazoa; phylum Chordata; class Aves; order Passeriformes; family Ptilonorhynchidae; genus Amblyornis; species Amblyornis subalaris. Next base: position 15,481,926 of record JACAXG010000002.1, read on the forward strand.
TTAATTTGTATGGCAACTCATAGCATGAGAGGGTTCTTGAGGATATAAACTTAACATATTATAATTTTTGTGTTATTTTAAAAATCTGTAGATCTATGGATTATGAGAAGAGCATTGTTTCACATTGTAATTTCATTCACATATCATTCAAACCAATGTCCCGTGTCAGGATACAATAACTTCTGGGATTTGAGGAATGCATTCTTTCAGTGTTTTATTCAGAGATCATATCTAAAGGTTGAAATAACCTAAAATTTTGTACTCGATTTCTCATGCTGACTGTTATTGCCTGAGTCATAAATATTACTTACAAGGAAGAAAACATTTCCTTTTTATTTGTTGACTATCAGGTAGCTATGGAAGCATAAAGTAATCATCTTATTATACTGTATTTAATATTTAATTGTGCTAGCCTTGTTTTATTACAATAACATTTCACATTTGAGAAAATAACGTCAGAAGGTTTACAATTATTATAAAAATGTCTTTATATTTCAGAGTTTGTTATCATAAGTAAGAGGCTTGCTTTTCAGTTTTGCATGGGAGAGGGGATTCTTATTTTTAGTAAAACCTTCAAGATAAGGGTTCACATGGTCATTTATGTAGCTAATTGTTTAAAAAGAATTCTTTTCTCTATCTTAAACACATGCTTGAATGAAAGACAGTGCTAAAAATGGCTAATTTATACTAATGATCAGTCAATAATGGCAAAAGGGGAGAAAAAAACAGTAAGAAAGGGTAAAAGAAGAGAAAGATGAAGAAGCAATAAACTTTTAAAAAACAAATTAAAAAGAAGAAATCACTGCATCTTGGTTGATGGTTTACCTGAAGTTAAACACGGTGGACGCATTTTCTTGCATCAACTCATTTCAGGTGGAAAATCATCAAACTTCTAAAAAGGAAGTAGGATTGCACCAGGCCTAAGTCCCTGAAGTTGTGTCTTGTGATTCATGCTCACACAGCAAACTGTCCTAAGCTRTATACCTTTCATGTGGTATTTTATACAGTGCAGCTTTATTTGTTTGAGCAAATACCTGCAGCTATATCTAGAGAAGTGCCTTAAGCAATGGTAGGTCTGCAGCACAGCTGCTCCGCTAAACAAATAGCTAAACATTTGTTCAGGTGTAAGGATAGAAATCCAGCATGCTTTCGGGCAGTGCCAGCTGGCACCCTCCCAGACAAATCACAGGGGGTCAGCGCAGGCCAGGGACCATTCCTAAAAGGTTGAATGCAGTTATCTCATTTCAGAGGTTGGGACAGTTTAATCCTGTAGTCACAGCAAGACTGAAAGTTGGCATAAGCACTAGAGAAGAGGCTCTTTTCTATATTGTTTACCATCGTACATGTAATATACTTACCCTGTATGCAGCACTAGAGTTTCTGAAAAGCACGGCTGAGGTCACTTGGTCTGCTCAGCCTGGAGAAGAGGTGACTGAGGGGAGACCTCATTGCAGTCTGCAACTTCCTCATGAGGGGAAGAGGCGGGGCAGGCACTGATCTCTTCTCTGTGGTGACCAGTGACAGGACCCCAGCGAATGGCTGAAGTTGTGTCAAGGGAAGTTTAAGTTGGATATTAGAAAAAGGTTCTTCACCCAGAGAGTGGTTGGGCACTAGAACAGGCTCCCCAGGGAAGCGGTCACAGCACCAAGCCTGACAGAGTTCAAGAAGCATTTGGACAATGCTTTGAGGCACACGGTGTGACTCTTGGGGATGGTCCTGTGCAGGGCCAGGAGCTGGACTTGGTGATCCTTGTGGGTTCCATCCAACTCAGCTTATTCTGTGATTCTGTGAATATTTCCAATCATGAAATCTTAACAAGTTCACCCTGAGTTTTCTCTGTGCTTAGGGGAAAACTGTCTAACAGAGTACTATGAATGTGATGTATAATTCATGCAGATTACATGTTTCCATAAGAAACAAGTTAACTGGGGCTGTATTCCTGATTTCAACATCTCTCCTCCAAAAATAAAATCTTATTTTAGCTACAAGGAGATCATTGAAAAAGCAGCAAAAAATTACACTGATGTGGAACTACCATCTTTTCTTTCACTGAAAATCAAAAAGGGCTGAAGCTCGAAGTACACAAAATGGAGATTTCCAGCACTTCCATATTAGCAATGCATTATTCTAAATAATGTGCAAATTGAGAACTAGTCACTAAAGGCATCTATGAATAATTTAAAAGTAAAAAATTTCAAGCTTTTTGCAATTTGATAAACCACAGGTCATGGTAAAAAGAGGTAGTTAGCTTGGTGCCCAGGTATAGTTTACCAYTGAAGCAGAGTTCTAACCTTACCAATATTTTAAAGCATTTTAGAACAAGTGAGATGCAACATCTTCTTTAGAGCTGTTTTACCTAAGACTCAAAAATTAATTCTTAATTGTCTCCTAGTTTACATGAGAAAACATTATAAACTCCCTCCAACCACTGTAGAGCAACTCTTACAGGCGAGCCTTTATTCTATGAATTAAAAGCACCTTTCACAGTCGGTGTAAACCCAGGATGAGGGCCTCTTAAAGCTATAGAAAAGAGCATGATATCATGGACATCCAGTGAAAATTAGTTTCTTTCTCCACATCTTAATTTATACTTGCACCACCTTTTTGTTAGTTTTCAAATATATTAATAAACTTCTTCATTGTATCTGCTATTTCATTATTGTCCCTGCATATTTTTGTTTGTATGTGTGTGTGTRTATATATATATATRTATATATATTCTCTAACCCAAATAAACAAAAAGTCTATTGCAGAAAAATATGAAACATATTTTTTCACTGTAATGCTATATTAAAGGCTTTGACATAAAACTTGATTTTACTCATAAATGCCGCTTCTATTTTATAGCAAGATGTATAAAGAATGTGTGCCATGAAGAGATTTTACTCAAAGAATGTTAACTGCCTCCCGACTTTGCTAAAGTTTAGAGAAAAAAGATAGTAAAGCTTTGCTGAGATAACACATAATATTCAAAGTCATGTAATGGTTTCTAAAGAAAAAAAAATCTTTTTGTTTTGGAAGATAAGGAAAGTAGTTTTATTTGTACTCCAGCTAATTTTGTTACAACATAAAAAATCTGATCCACTGAGAGTTTTCTATCCAAATAAGGGACTTCAATTATCACTGTGGAAAAGAGGTGACATTCAAAGTTGATATATGGAAAATCCACATCTGTCAGTCTATATTTGAATGTCAATAATACATGTTATTCCAGTGAGAGGAGACCTTGCCTAAGGAAGGAAAATTCTAAGCCTGTCAGAAGACAATTTCTTTAACAGCAAATAGAAAATCATTTACCCATGTTTAAGGTTTTCTATTTGTGGTATTTCAGTTATAACAGCCGGGTTTAGTGGAATGTGTTTTTATTATGCCTTTGCTAATGTAGTATAGAGATAGTAAGGACAAATCATGCAAAAGGAAAGAGGAACAAAGACGTAAGGAATCATAACTGCTGTAGTTTATCATAACTGCTGTAGTTTATCATAACTAGTAGTTCATATCAGTTCATTTGTAACCAAAACTGATTTTAAAACTTCCACATAGGAAGAGAAAGAATTCACAAGAAATCTTCTAAGTGTGTGTTAGGGTCCAGTTATTACAATTATTTAGAAATTTCTCTGTCTGAATTAAGGTGCAAACCAGACCATATGCCAGTGTCAATAATATGGTTTTTATTTGATAGTAGATATGAGAAAGAGAGAGAAAAAGGAAGAGAAAGAAATAGAAAAAAGAGGAGAGAGGACAGAAAGAGACAAATTAAAGAAAATATCACCACTCCATTGATCCCAGTCAATGTTCTGTTGGTCTTCATCTGGTCTTCACGGTGGTGAAGGTTCCCCAAGAAACATAGAATTCCATGGATTAATATACGTTCAGGCTAGCTAGGAAAATCCAGGCACACCCCCCCCCACCCCTGGGGTGGGGCAAGTTTGCTATTGTCTCTTACAACAGACTCCGAATCTGTTGCATCACTTTGCATCACGTACAGTCCTGTGGTGCAAGGCCTCAGGAATGAGGCTGGGGGGCACTTCGGARGGTCTGTGATGGATTAAGAAACCTTCTCAGCTGCCTCTCACGTGAATGTCCCATGGTTGTGGCCTTCCCGGTGCTGGTGGTTCCACAGCCAGTGTGCATAAGGGAGGATGGGTTCACTGCCCCAAGCAGAGCTTACGACACACCCAAACCTGCTCCCCCTCACCGTAGTTGGAGGCAGGAAATCTGTGCAAAGCTGCTCCCAGCAATTGGGTCTGTGGACTATGGTCTCCCCCACTCCCAGCCAGGGAAGATTCTCAGCACAGCTGCTGGTTTTCAGTCTTGTTTAGTTTTCCACAGGTCTGAGATGATTGAATCAGGAGTTTCCCTTTATCTAATCTCATAGTTTAACTTTCAGTCCAAAGTTTCAGTCAGGCATCTTTAGGGAGGGGCGGGTTTTTTCATACAGTTTTGCTAAAATGAGCAAAACTTTTATATCAATGAGGCATGAATTATTCCAGTCTCTGACAGTGTGCTGAACTTAACAATTGTATTTAAGGCAAATGCACAGTTAACACAGTCCTAAATGTTAAGCAATCTGTATGTAGGGTTTGTGATTTTGTACTGTTTTTCTGAAAGACTAAAAAATATCCCCTTCCTAGACCTAACTATTTTGAAATAATTTGTGATCAAGACTAAGCTGAATTTTCAAGTTAATAATAGTGTCTCCCTACCACATTTTGCCATGTAAAACTAATTCTGACACTCAGTGACATGGATGGACCCGAGAAAGACCAAGGTCAGAGCTGAGGTATTCAGAGTCCCACTGCTCCGGCGGGTTGATAAGAAAACAAATCAGTCTCTTATTCCTTTCTTCTTTTTCTTTCTTCTGTTTAACAATATTTGTTCTTGCAAGTGTAGTCAGCAAGCATGTTTTTAAAATTCTATAGCTCTCATTAGAATCATAGAATCACTGTATCACTAGGTTTAGAAAAGACCTCTGAGATCATCAAGTCCAATTCTTGGCTGACCACCACTATGTCAACTAAAACATAGCACTAAGTGCCATGTCCAGTTGTTTCTTGAACATTCCAGGAATGCTGAATCCACCACCACCCTGAGCAGCCTGATCCAATACTTTAGCACCTTTTCAGTGAAAAAATTCCTGTCACTAGCTGCCTGGAAGAAAAGAACAACCCCCACGTGGCTACAGCCTCCTATCAGGGAACTGTAGAGAGCAATAAAGTCTCCCCTGAGACTCCTTTTTTCCAGGTTTAACCACCCCAACTCCTTCAGCTGCTCCTCATAAGACTTTTGCTCCAGACTCTTCACCAGCTTCATTGCTCTTCTCTGGATTTGCTCCAGCACCTCAATGTCTTCTTGTAGTGAGGGGCCCAGAGCTGGACACAGGACTTGAGGTGTGGCCTCACCAGTGCTGAATACAGGGGGTCTCCCCATTTGTCATATCAGGAAAGGCATTGTATGGGTGAAATGGCAGACACTGAGCAAGACTTCCACCTTAGTCACAGAAGTAGAGTCAGCTTGAAAAAATTTAATACTTTTAAACGAATATATGCAGAGAAAACAACCATAAGTTCCATGCTTGCAAAACTGGAGAGATTCTGAGGGTGATTTTTATGTTGCTCCAGTTATTACTATTACTATTTATAATCATTATTGTTTACATCTGTTACTGTACTTTATAAGAAGCAGACATTTAATTTGACCTTTTCAGTTTCTACCTTTTCTACTTGGTCATATGATTGAATATAGGGTCACATTAAATACATATTTTAGAATGTACCTTTTCTCACTCAAAAATTGTGGATGAAAAGGATTAGTTTGAAATTTCTATTACCAACTATTGTATTCGCTTCTCACAGATACGATAAATTTGTTCTGTGTAGTTGTTCCATGACTAAATCCAGTCAAGAAGTTGTGAAACAAAATACTTGAAATGCATCTGAAATGCTGGTTTTAGAACAACCTCACCTAAAGTCACTGTCTATTTTTTGTTGGTTTTTTTTTTTTTTTACATTTGAAAAACCTTCTTCTATTTTGCTCTCTCTTTTTGGAAGGAAAGAAAACAACCTTCCATAATAAAAATTTGTCTTAATCACTTATTCCTAATTCCACAAAGAACTTTTGTATCTAAGACACCACAAAAAATCTGGACTGAGCAGCAGTGGATTGCACCTTCAGTATCAGAAAWGTAATTTTTAAAATATACAAACATGACAGGCTAATTTAGTAAGCAAAGTACCTTCAACTGAGACTACAGCAGCATGTGAATATAGTTTTCCAAATAAGACAAAAGTCAACAGAATATCGGTATTTATTAAATTATTCTTGTAGAGAGCCCCATAGATAGATGGCTAGAAGTGATGGGGACATACTCCTCCATTGGATGGCTGGCTTAGAAAGGAATTGGGACGTGTGGAAAACTGTTGCCTTACATATGATTTGAATACCTTAAGTTGCAAGAATCTCATATCTCAAGTGCTGAACCTTTCAATAGCTTGGGATCTCATTAGAAAGCTCTCTCAGAAAATAATTTTTTTTTGTCTGAAGCCATCCAAGTAATGAAAGGTAATAAACAATTTTAGTTACGAGTTAGCTCTTTTCTGGGTTTCAGACTCATTTTTCAGAGATGGTGTCGATCAGTATTATATAGACTATAGAATATAGGACTCTTCTTTCCAAAGTCTTTTAAACAAAAACTTTGCTACATAAGGGACTTTACAACAGTTCTTGATATCAGTAGAATAGGACCTGAGTTGATTCTCAGGGATCCTTCCCCAAGGATTCTCTGCATGCAATTTTGACTGGTTTTAGTAACACTATTTTTCTGTATGCTGGACCTTACTCACTAGAATCTACTTAGGTGGTGTTTGAGGCTCTATTGGACATATATCTGTGATGGTTTTATTAACTCTAGAAAAGCATTTTAATGTGGAAATTATTAAGGTCTCCATTAATTTCAACAGGGCAAATTGATTCTCTGTATGCAAAATATATATTGTGTTTTTTAAAAATGTTAAAACCTTGAATGAAAAGCATATTGATTATTTTAGGTATGAGAAAGTTTATGCTGACAGGTTTATGATGCAGTATGCAATATACACACATATAACAAATGCATTTGTGTCTATACTGTGTTGAAAAAATAAGAGTTGCAGTAATTAATTATCTGTTTCAGTTCAATTTGCTTTCCATTGAGTACATCTCATGCTGTTTTATAGTACTTAATAAAATCTAATCCATTAGACAATGTGATAGAATCTTGTAATATATACTGACTGCAGGCCCCCTTTGGTTCTAAAACCAATTTATATGTAGATGATACCCATTTTAAATCTCCTCCAAAATAATTTAGTTTACAGTTTCAAATAACTAAAATACTAAACTAAATACTTCTTGAAGGCCAACATCAAGTTCACAAAATCTTTTCATTGTGCTGTTCATGTAAAAAAAACCATAATCAAGCTGAAAAGAAAAAGGATTCATTTTTCCAAGGTACAAGCTAAACCAGCACAATGTTCATTCATTTAAAACCCAAACAATAAATGAGACAGCTAGGATATAAGTTTAGGACTTGTTCTGAAAGTTCATTGCTAGCATATGGGGAAATACAAATTCATAAATAAAGCAACTGGGAAATTTTCTGCAAAATAAAACCTAGAAAAAAACCCAACCACCTTTGTTTATCTTTCCAAGGATGGATCTGTCTAAACAAGAATTGTTTTAAAAATGAATTTTTGGTTAAAAGGAAGTTTTATATCTTTCAAACAATGCTTCATTGCTGTTTTCACCCAACTGTTTGAATAGCACTTTCTAAACTGTTTTTCTTTGGAAGTGTAAAAATAGTAAAATTAGATCATATGAAGAAAGAAATTTAAATTTAAAGAAAATATCTCTATATAAATAGTATTCATTAGGCAGCTGAAATGGAAAAAAAAAAACCCTGGACATCAACAAACCCACAACTGAATCTTGATAATTGCAGAATGGAAAATCTGCTTCACACACAACCATGTGAGAAAATCACACACCATTAATTTGATTAATATGAATTATACTTATGACACGCAGAAAAAAATAAAAATAATGAATCTTACATCTCTAAGTTAAATTTTATTTTCCTCTTTACAACTAATTTGATGTTGTCTTTTAACTTATAAATATAAACAGTGCTCTAGGGATCCTAGATGAACAATCACAATATATCTCAACATTGACCGTTGATAGCTTTTGCAGTTGAATCCATTAGCAGACAAAAGATCATCTATTACAATCCCCTATCTAACACAATGGAGTCCTTTAAAATATTCTACATTTCTTCTATTTGCAGAAGGCTATATGCACACAGCCCTCAAAATTTCTCTTTTGTTGACCAGCCTAAAACAGAGAAAAAACAGGGATTTGGTCCTGCAAACTGAGAGATGAAACTTGGGAACTATTCCTCTATGCTTGTAAATGCCAAGAAGACAGTAGAAGAAAGGAAAACATTTTTACTTTTGTTTCCAATTTTACCCACAGAATGCTTCTAGAAATTGCAATATGAGATAAATTAGTTACATAATTGAAACAAGAAACTTATTTTGGGCAATTTTTTTTTTATGTCTAAATTATAATTATCATGCAGTCATCCTAGAATTTTTCTGAATCCAAGAATACAGTTCTCAGAGGGAAGTGGTCTGTTTAAGACACATTTAACATTGGGRATGTTACCTTATAAATATGTATATAGGAATCAAGCTGGCAACATTTTAAGAAATACAGTTAAAACTAAAGATTCCTATACTGGTCCCCAAGTGTCAGAAGGCAGTCATGGTATTAGTTCAGTTCTTTCTGAGGGATTCGTCTTATGTTTCAACATTTCAGAATTTGACAACTTGGCTTATCTTAGTTATCCTAAGCTCCTTTGTAGCCAAGAGGGAGAGAGAAYGGCCTGCATTTAGAGTAAGAACTTTATAAAGATGGAGTTTCTAGGATAAAAATATAGCGAGTCTGCTGGCTTCCAAGAAAAACTTCCCTTGACTGGAAAGCAAAGCACACATTTATCTAGCACTTGATAATGGCAATATAAGTAATAGAAGACAAACTTACAGCACCAGTGAGAGAAGAGCTAGATTTGTTTCTAGATACTGATGGTACAACCTATTTCTCTCTCTTCATCTCCTCTGATTCATTTAGAAATTCCTAAATGGTTTTTTTTATTATCTTTTTTGTTTGTAGTTCTTCATTGGACCTTCAACAATTATCCCAAAGCCATTCTAAAGCATGCGCCTGTGAAGTGAAAGAGAAATGGGTCAAAAACTTTTCTCAGAGCTTATTTATGAACAGACATGGCCAGATTAATTGCATTACTGCTTAATGGAACACATATTCAATTAGTTTTGCAATGGCCTTTCAATTAAATAAACTTTCCACAGCCAATTTAAATGTCAGAAGAATGGGATTGAAACCAGACATTTTTAACTACAAATTAAAGTTCATATATCTTTTTTGCTCCACTCTATTTAAAAAGTAGAATACGGAATTTTCATTTTTGTGAATAAAGTAGGTCATCTACAAGCTTGTTTTATGAATTGTGGTATAATTCAAGGGCTTCTCTCCACAGAGGAATAGTTACAGTTATACCTACAGATCACTACACATTACATCTTTCATGTTAGTAAGTCCTTTTAAAACACACAGAAATTCCTACACATATTCTGTCATATTTAAATAGCAAAACTGAATGAAATAATGAAAGTGGAAATATGGTATGAATTTCTAGATATATTGTGAAAAGAAAAATAATTCCCTGTATAAAATACTTTACCTGTTGTTACAAACAAAATCATTGTGGGCTATTTCTGTGTTTTCCATGTACTACTTAAATTTTCCAGGATTTTTAAATATTTAAAATTTCTCACAAGGTTATGAACATAGTGCAAAAAACCCCAATTTAAGTTCATGAAGCTGATTCAGCTTGATGCCAGTAATAAGTGGCAGTAGACATTTAAGGCCAGATTGTTCGCTTCCATTGGAACGGCTCATCCAATGACAGCGAATATGTGGGTCAAGTTCCACAGCTAAGATTTTAGGTCTTATTGGCTCTTTAGAAAATTGGTCCAACTTTGTCTTCTTGTCTGCTTCTTTTGTTGAAAAAAGCCACCTATTTGGTCTAATTCTACCATGGCATCTCCATTGACTTCTGTTGGGAGCTCAAGTGATTTCTCTTCTATTGAGTATAATAGAGCTACTTGCGTGAATACAAGGAGGATTTTGTAATATTCCCAGGAAATAAGAGTGTTAATTTATTATTCAAAATATGGAACAGCATCTCAGTCTTTATATATAGCTGTGCAAAAATGATTTTGAAAAGAGTTTCAGATTACATATGTCTATACACACACATGTAAGTTTAATAGGAGTTTAGCTGTAATGAATAACTCAGAGTTGCTGTAGCTTCATCATTGTAACTGTGGAGGTTTGACGCTGGTTAAGCRCCAAACACCAAAAGATATTATTTCACAGGGGAATTAGAACTCGTTTTCATGAGGAGAAATGTGGATTATTGAGAAAAAAAGAAAAAAACTACATGGCAAAACAGGCTTAAATCTTAAAATGGTAAAAAAAATTTATTACTAATAGAACTAAAGAAAAAAAAAGAATAATAAAAAGATATTAAGGCAAACATACTGATACTTTTCTCCCCCCAACACTTCCCATTTCTCACCAACTGAGCAAGGGAAAACAAACATAGGATTTGAGAGTCTTTCTTTATGCTTATGGAAAAGAATTTCTTCTTTGTTGTAACCTCACAACAGCTACTGCCCGAAAAACTGTTGTACTGTGGAAAACAATTTCTCTCTCAGTAAAAACTCACAATTTTCTCCCAACTTCTAGCATGGGTCATAAGAGAGTCCATGAGGTTAGTCTTTTTAAGGATGAACAATCCCAGCCTGGAAGTAAAAAGTTCTCTTCTTCAAATCTCTAAAAGCACTCTAGTGTGAATGCGCTTTTCATGGCTGTAAGTAGATTTTCTGTCTCCCCAATGCACATCGATAAATATGAATTATAGAGAAATAGTTTGTTACATTACAGCTCTCACCAAGGCTTGCAGGAGAAATTTCAGTTTCAGTATTCAGTGTTTCTGTTTTCTCTCTGACCTCAGCATCGCCATGTTAGTTCTTTCCGTGTGGCACCACCATGTTGTCTTTCTCTACATAACTGCATTCTCCCATTCTCTCTGACTTGGAAAAAGAACTAGCATCTGTAGTTGTACCTGGAATCCTGGAGAGTTGATCTTATTTGGATTTCTCACCATGTCTCTCGCTATTCAGCTACGTGGTATTCTGCACTGACTACTGGCGGCATGGTGATTCTCCTGCCTGGATCAGCACAAGTCGCGCCGGTGGCAGGGGAAAGCCCCACGCCGGGACTCGCAGCAGGCTGCACGTGGTTCACAGTGGTTTTATGGCTGCTGATGCAGAGTGTCCTTCTCCTGGCGGCCGCGGTTTTTCAGCCGCCGCTCACCGGGGCCCGGATGATCCGCCATCCTCCCCTCCACTGGAGAAGCAGAAGATGGCTGCCCTTCCGGCTTCTTCTTCCTCAAAATATGCAGATCACAGAGGCRTAAAACCAGCTATCCATTGGTCTAGCAACATGTCCATCAACWCTAAGCTCTCAGCTAATCAAAAGAAAGTTGAGCAAAGCCGTTTTTTTCTCTATTGTTACAAACCAAATTTTCCTAACTTGCTAAAACCACTACWGTAACTATGCTTTATTTTTACATGCTACAAAACCATTAGATTTAACAGTTCGGGCTAAGGGACCAGATTGATCTTKGTCTAAGCCAAACAGTCTCAGATATCGGCCTGGGTTTATTTTGAAAGATGAGCAAGAACATGGAGCTGAATAATGAGCCCAGTGATTACTCTCCCATTTCCTGGCTACTTCTTGCTCTTGGGATCTTCTAAGCTGTCACAGTTTGCCAAATTGCTAATCCTTAGCAGGATTCTCTTTCTTTCTCTTCCAAGCTTCCCTTGCACTCTTTACACTTGAAAGGTAAAATAAAAATAAATTCCTTTAACTCCACAATTCTGCCACTCTTGTGCATGAAGTCATCTTCTTTTGTTTCTGTTTAACCTGACAGCCGGCAAATATTGTTAGTGCTGTGTAATGCTTGCACTGGAAGACAGTGAACAGTTACTGCTATTAACCCTATATCACATGATTTTGTAGCATCATATTCACCCTGTCCCCCAAAAATTATCTCTTCACCATGAAGTTTGTATTTTGATATATAACTGRGGTTTCTACTTTCAGTCAATCCTGTTTTTGTGCATCAGTTAAAATGAGAGGTTTCCACATAAATGACATTTCATACACTACACAAGAAATACTACTATTGCATGAATAAAGTTGATCTTAATTTTTCCCTTCACATTTTGTTCCATTTCCAGTTTCTTCTTTCTCTTCTGCGGTTCTTCCAGTAACTGCATAAGAGAAGTTACCATTTGCACCACTGCTTGCTTACTTCAAGGAGTAAAATGAATTTCAGTTCTATATATGGATTAAGTGATCAATTAGCCAAGAGGAGCAAAATTGCAAGAGGAGCAAAATTGAAAGGAAACAATACATTTTTCTTATATTAAGAGACTAAAAGCATGAACTTATTTCATGTATGACAAAATGTAGGACAAATCATGACAGATTAATTTCAAAAAGGAGGGAAAAASCCCACAGACGCTGAACACTATTAGAACTTTTGCTGACAGATGATATAAAAATGGTCTTTTGAAAATTCTATATACTTTTTTTAATACACAGCAAAAATATGAGAAACTGTTACATTTTAGAGGCACCATAAATATTTGTATATGCAAGGCATTGCTTGAATAGTCTAAGGAAATCTTCTGCTAACATACTCCCCATGGAACTATTAATGACTCAAATTTGAGGTCTGGTGCACCTCAACATATTTCTGATGCTCTCTCCCCTGTTTTGAAGCAAGGTTCTCACATTCAATAAATAGCTTTTCTTTATTATCTTATATAACCATCATTCTTACTACGCTGTTTCCAGCTCTGGCTAATATTTACGTTAATTACTTACCATTTTATAGTTTTTAAAATGGCAGATTTTTTTTTTTTTTTTTGGTGTGGATCTAGAAATTTTCACATCATACCCCAGATTATATTTCTTTTCAACTCAATAAAATTAGGCATCCCATATGTGTAATTCTATAGTCTTTTTCTGTGGTCAGAGGACACAGACACTTAGGAAGACAATATATTTTGACTTCTCTAGGCAAACGTTTAAGGGTAGATTTTTTGTCTCCATTCAGTGAAGATAAGATCCTATTTTTGAGTAGATTAAACACCTGAAGTTAAAGGTAGATGGATCCTTCTTCATATGCTTTGTTCAATCTAAATAATGAATATTCTGTTTCTAGCAGAAGATACCATTGTTACATGCTGCCTGTATAGATATCACTACAGATGCAAAATTCAAGATACGAAAAAAAGTTAAATTTTCTTACACAGGATACTGCATCTTGCTCCTCTTATGGGCAATTCCACAGATCCGAGTTAGGTGAGAAAGGTAAGGTGATATTATCCCAGTGCCTCACTTATTGCTTCCTTTCATGTGCAATATTTGAGATGTCCAGACTTAAASTCTTTACAATAATTCTTCAAGACATTGCAGCTCAATTAAATTTATAATCTACTTTGGCAGAAGAAATTTCTCTGCTATATATTTGTGGTGAGTATATTTTCACCCCAGCTGAAGTCCAAAATGGGAAGACAACACTCATTAAAAGAGACATTCATAGTTTTCATTAACTGGCCTTTTCCCGAGCTACTGGATCTGGTCTTGGTTTTTTCCTTGAGGAGGATGTCCTCTCTGTCCCTAGACAGCTCAGCTCCAGGCTGGCTAGCAGAACTTACACATACGCAAACAAACATACAGATGCAGGAAAAAAAGTTAGGAACACAGCTCTTATAAAGGTCTCACCATACGATCCTGTTGAGAAGCAACTGATTTATACATGATCAGACCCTTTTGTTCTCCCTTTCATTTCCGCACACTTCTCTCCCTTAATCCTGGTGCTTTTTCCATGATTCCTCAGTTTCCTAAATTGTTTTGTAATAAGTTCCACTGATTCACTCAATCCCCTTAAAACATACCACAGAAAGTTTTTAAAAGTCCCACAAAGCCCCCCAAATATCCCATAAGTTTGCTATCTGCTATAGGCYCAACAGTTATCCTGACCCGCCACTTTCTTATCAGTTATGCAATTCCAGCTAAAGCTCTTCAAGGTGACCCCTTCAAGGGTCCCATTAGTTAGGGACCTCAGCAATCTGCTCTTTGTCAGGGTCACTGATATCTACTGCTCCATAGGATTTGTGGGCTTTGACTTTCATGCTTAATTCCTATTAAACAGGTGTCAAAWGACATATCTTCATAAAGCACATGTTTTCTCATACAGAACATCAAATTTGTGAAGCAGAATCAACATAACCACAGTATATATTCACTTCAGTGATACATGCTTTAGGATAAGAAAGTCTGACTTACCAGCCAAAACTTTTATTGAGAAGCCTAAGCAAGTAGAAAGAGTAGCTGTTTGGGACATGCCCTGTTCACACAGAGCTGTTGTAAGGCACTCAGTTGTTGGAGGATGTTGGAGCTCCCACAACTTCACCATAGCAACAGACCCTCACTGCCAGAGAACTACTCATTGCCAAATGCAACATATGAAATTAAATCTAACRCCGTTCTTGCCATTTTCTAAATCTAAACCGTATCCATGAGAAACCAGCTGCAGTGATGTTCTTTAATAAAGTCTTCCAAATCTCTGATATTTCTCCATTTTTCAGGACAGAATTTCTTATTGCGGGGCATGAGCTTTTGTCATTTATTAAAATCATATTTTTTTAAGGTTGATTAGTTTGGGTTTGATTCAATACAATTTATTGGGTAAAGGTTGACATTTTGTGAATGTCATGACCACCTCAGAGAATACCACTCATCTAGACCTATTGAGTTAGCATTATGCCAAGTAGCATTGGTCTGGCAAGCATGGAAACACGGTTTTTATGGAAAAATGAAACTTCCTGTGACCACTAAAAATGAATAGGTGGCTGGTCTGCACAGACCTGCTGTGAGCAGGACATGAAAACTACCTGATCAGTTTAGGACTTGGTGAATAGAGCACAGAACATGACTGACTGAGTACCTGAGAGGTTTTCCRTTTATAAACTGAGTAAGATACAATAAGATTTCATGTTTATAGCRTGCTGCGATGAAAATACTGCTCTCAGAAACATGAGCTGTAAGAGAAACTAACTATATTTAATAAAGATGGTTGTTAAAAAGAAAAATGTWCCTAAAAGTTTTGCAGATGTGTATTATGCAGTCTACATTTTTGTTTGCAACTTTCACCACCTCTTTTATTTACTTAGGAAATACAGTTCAGAAGTACAGAAAAAAGGATAGAACTTTAAATACCCATGAAAAAAATAGTACCAGAATGCTTCAAAAGAGGTTGTTTGATATGGGCAGGTTTTGTACCAATGGCTCCTTTTTCACATGCAGAGTTTGATCTCAGAAGCAGTTGAAGGCAATTTCTACTTTCAAAGAGTGTTGTGAGTGGCTTCGATTTCTGAAACAGGTAGATATATAAACAATTAAATGTGATATAAGCTCTTCTTTATTTAAAAAAAGCAATTTTTATGTGAAGGGAAAAAAGTTTCATCTTCACATCCCTCTGATTAGAGCTGAAGTTTTCATTTAGATTCTAGATAATGAAGTCTCTAAGCTATGAAACCACAAATGCAAACTTTGAGGTGATTAAAGCCTTAGGCGTATTACTGTAGAAAATTACCTTATTTAGGAAACAAGAACAATTTGATGCTAACAGATTTGGAAAAAGAAGAGATGAAAGAGCTTTCYGAAACAAGAGTTTGTTTACAAGTATTGTTCTCATTACATAGTCTAAATGGTAATGGGTGCATTTGATTTAATTACATTTAATGAAATTGCATTTAATTACATTTAATTACAGTTAATTGGCATAGTAGTTTGATGTGTATTCCTCTAGGAACCATATTCCTACATGGTTCTAGTCCGACGCTTAGGTCCGGACCCACAAAACAACCAAAATTCACAAATTCTTATCTAGTTCAATTTTAGAGTGGTCCTCTAGAGTATTTTTTTTTAAAGCTCAATGTGAATGCTGRGTAGAAGCTTCAATGTTTATTGTGAAGTTCCTAACTCACAAAAATATCTGCTTTTCTTAAGGCTTGGAACTATTGCCATTTTTGCAATGCTGAGATCTCTACCTTCTTTTGTAACTCAGCCTGGCTAGAACTCCTAAAGTAAATGATATTCTGGTTAAGGTCCAATGAGCCTTACAARCCCTGTCTTATCATGCCCAGCATATGTTAATAAAAACAAGTCCTACACAGAACAGAGAAGCTACAGATGTTTCTTTTTAAAAATAGAGAAGAAGCATATTTTATGCCTTTCTTAATGAAAACTGAAGGTATAGTGCACTGACGGGATTTGGAAGAGTTTAATTCTGCACACTCACCAACTAGAGACACTTAAAAATTACTTACTTTTGCAAAGTCATACAGGGGTGGYAAATGAAAGCCAGAATAAGGCTTTTGTGAGCAAATAGTGATTTCTCACTCTTTTACTTCTAGTAAAAAAAAAAAAAAACTAAATTACTAATCAGTAGTGATTAGCCATCTCTATTTTCCATGCAAGAATGTACCACTTTGGCCGAAATTTTTCTGTTCCTCCTTTTCATCTCACAATCCAAAAATACCGGGTAAGGAATTCAGTATTATACTGGGAAGTTACCAGGTAGTCTAGAACTTAGGTGTCTCTGACAGGTTACTSTTTCAAGTATAGTATTTATAATCTATACACGTTTTAACATTTGAATGATATTCAAGCATAGGARATAAATATGAGTATTTTACTCAGGTCACTTAACATCAAGACATAAAAAATGTGGAACTGAGAGTAACAAAGAGACAATGCATAAGAATCAAATGACAGCTCCATAGATTAACTACAGAATTTTAAAAAAAAAAGTGAGACCATGTAGATTTACAGTCTCCTTTCCTTTAAAAATAGAAAAAGAAACCATTTAAAATTTAACGGCTTTTTTTTATCTGTGGATAAATTTTTACTCAGCAGCAGAAACAATATTGGAATAGAGTTCTGAATTTACACTATTTTTGATCGTTTGTACTACCTGTCTTTATATGCTTCAACAGCCTTTTTCAGAGCACTTTTATTTTAAAGAGTTTGAAAACCTCAGTGGTGTTTGGCTCGACTTCTCTTTTAGAATCTCTTCAAAATCCAAATTAATGTTATGCTGCAGCAAATATTCCATATKTTTCACAGTCTAAAGAAGCACAGCAGCTAATGAAACCATGTTGGAGCATAGAACCCCATATATAAGCAGCTTTCTTATTGCAGTATTTTATTCACTACAATTTCCCACAAAATTTTTTTCACCTCACAAGGAYATCCTTTATTAATTAGCTTATAGCAGTTTTCTTTGACAGCAGAACGTGTCATGGAGCAAGTTGGTTTTAAATCAAATTATGTTTTCTCTAACAACTTTTAGTGTAGCCTAAAAAACATCGCAATTTCATAAGGAGTGAATGTCCAACAAAAAAAGGGAATGAAAATTAAGCAGAATTAATTTCACCTCTTTTTATATGCTGCATGTAGAAAGCTTTTGAAATGTTCATGAACAATCTGAACTCTATTGCTAGAGAGTGCACAAAGACAACTACRAGACTGTCTTATCCAAAAATATCACAACTTGTTCCTATCAGATGAGCACGAATCTATAACTTTCCAGTTAACATTTCTAGCTTTTCTCTTTATTGGTCTGAATTTTTTTTTTTAATTTTTTTAGGACAACTTCTAAAGATAGCATCATAATTTTTAACCTGTCTTTATATTTCAAGACAATTGACTCAAGAAGCATGTATTAGTTTGAATTCACTCATTTATTGCTGTTCCTTTGGAGATTTACCAAAAGATCTACAAAGGAGGAGATGTTTATACTGCAATTGTTGCCTTTTATCACTTTATAATAGAAACACATAGAATTTTTAGCCAATTAATGAGAATTTCAAGAAAACCCTAGGTACAGGACTTCAGCCATCTGAACGCAGCTGGTGTAATACAGCTGTGTGATGTTAATTCAGTTTTCTTGAGAAAATCATTGAGAAGGTGTGATCAATTATATGAGCTAAAAGAAGTACAGATCATAAATGTAAAAGCACAGGAGAAGATTAATAATAAAATAGCAATTATTAGGAGTTCAACGACAGGAGGAATAAGATTAGCTGAAAGCCATAAAATATTCAGGAARCAAACAAATAATTGGAAGATGGTAACTTGAAAACATTAAACATCAGCCTACTTCAAGGAATATTTGACCATTCCCCATTGATGATGACTACCCAACCAGCAGAAACTCACTGTGTGTCTCATTTGGGCTGGGGAGCATGTTAGAGCATGTTGATGTGTAGCCTAGTTGCTTGTTAGTGATTAGATATCTATTATACACAATAGAAAATAAATAATTGCACTGTACACTGCTAAACTGCACAAATATTGCCTGAAGTCTCTTTGTGTGCCGTAAAACTTACCCCGTGGAAGTGACCCAGAGAGCAATTGTAAAATTTCTKCGGAAACTGTGCTAAAATAGTATGACTTCTCAAACAGGAGAGCACCATCACCTTTGCTTCCTAGCAGTCATATTTTGACAAAAGACTAAAGAGCATGGACATCAGTAAAGCAAGGTCTGACATTTAGTGCTTACCCACTCAGAACAAGTGTCACACTTTCTTTCAAGCAAGCCAACTGATAGAAAGGAGCATATACAAAATATTCAGACTAATACTAATCCCACAGGGTTTATGGAAAAAAAAAACCACCTCAAAAACCTTTGGTAAAGGCAGACAAAGTAAACAAAACATTGACTTCTCCGCTAGATCTGACATAGTATATAGTATAAAAAAAATCAAGGTATATTTCTAATGTACATGTTTACTGGTTTTAACTTKGCAAGAGTGTTAATTTTTACTTAAGTGACCCTTTCAAATTCTTCTTAAGATAATCTCACAAGCAGAAAGCTGAATAGGATTCTCCTCTTCAGATATATGTCCCAGTACAAGAAAACCCACTGCCAGAGGAGACTGAGAGGCAGATTCTGATCCACACTAAATTTCACCTGTTACGTCTGCTTTAGTAACAGAATGTAGACTCTACCCAACTCAGAATTCTTTTGATTTGAGAGAAATAAGCTTTAAAGGAATTTAAGTTGCCCAACTAGCTCTGCACAAGTACTTAAGATACATTTGTCAACACAACAGGGTATCAGCGCTCCAACTGTTCTGAAGCATGCAAATGTCACTAGGGAGTTGTTACAAGGCCTGAAGAGGCCTTTTTTTCAACACAAGTTACAAAAGCCTGAAGTTTCATCAGCTCCATGAGAACTGGATGAGCGCAATATGCAGCATAAAGCCACTTCTCCCTGTTTTACTTTGAATCSTGAAATAATTAATGTAGCCAAGTGAGGGCTGACAATCAGCGTGCATATGTGCTCTGGAGATAGAAAAGAGAATAGAGAAGCAGGCAAMCTCCTGGTATGAATTTAGCAAGTAAAATAGGTCTGGGCGAATCTTTCCTACCAAAATCTCTTGAAACAAAACCAGATTTTGGGTAAAACCATCCCTATCACAAATATCYTTCGTATAAAATTAACCAGCTTTCTCAGAAAAATAGGAAAAACTTCAGGGGTACTGGAGGGATGGGATRAGGTGGAAGAGGTAAGAAAGTGGAAAAGTCAATATTTTTTTTTTAATTAAACAGTACTAATTTGATGGAAATATTTTGACATCCATTCCCTCTAAAAATTTAGGGTTTCTCTTTCTTTTTTAAATGAAATAATTCGGGAAATCTTGTATAATATTTAAAGATTAGTTAAATCCTTCCTATGTCCTGTTGCCTCTTGCTTTAGAACTCCTAGTTGCCAAGTTGTTTATACAACACCAAAGGACTGAGAAGTAATGTCATACTACTTGGTGGTTCTTAGTACACAATTGATATCAGCTGCAAAGTAGCAATATCTGCATTGTTAAACTGACAATATCTTAATAATTAAAAATAAATAAATAAAGTCACAGAAATACTAKCATTCAGAAGAAGTACATTCCCAAGAAGCCAAAATTAATTGAATGGAAGGTTTCAAGAAGAAAGAATGAAAAATTAGTAAACMAGATGCCTACCTAGTGATGAGAAGTCACATAAGCAATTAAGCTTTTTAAACCCAAGGCAAATATGTGAAAGGGTTGCATTCAAGTCACATCTTTTTCACTCCCTGCACTCACATTTTAAAGACTGAAATATCAACTCTGACATATCTACTGTAGACACTTAGCTCTGCCTACGGTGGGTGTTGTGTTAGATATATCTGCCACTACACCAAACAAGTGTAATTGGCCAGCCATATCAGCAATATTTGTCGGAATTTGACTTAATTTTCTTTAAGTTTAAATATTTACAGAGAAATATTATTGAGGGATATTTTTTTTYCTGGAAGATAGACTGTAAAAAATATTTCCAAAAATAGCAAGTATTTGTTGGTGTGGGTCTATACACTAGAACCCTATTATCAGAGTTACTCATCCAGTTTGCAAACACTCTGTAAATTTTTATAGCTCAGCAGCAGTGCACAAGCATATAAACATATGAGAATCTTGTGGTTTACATAACAAAATAGTGGTCGGTGCCATAGAGCTGTCTTACCTGGGAGACTCAGCTATCATTGGAAAAGAAAGAACAAATCACAGAGTAATAGTGCAGTATCCCTGCATTCAAAACAAGCCATTCAGCAAGCTTTTCTTAAGTCAAATTTTCACTGAGTCAACTGGAAGTATTGCTGGTACAAAGGGTCTTGCAACAAGTCTCCAATACATATTGTTGTGCATATGGAGAAACAAAATTGCACATTTCAAGTAATGTTTCCTTTTAACTGTGCTATTTAAGAATTGTCCAATTTGCAGCTGCAGATTTAAAGCATATGACCTGGTTTTCCCAGGGATTGTTCAGAGCTTTAATTCATTCCCTTTATGAAATGTTTTTTCTTTAATTATCTTCACTGTCAAAAATACTTAATTTCTTTTCTTGAATGGCTAATTACTTCTTCCCATTGCCTAGTTACTATTTTGGAATGCGCTGTTATCTGTTTGTTTGCATATGCTTAATTTTTAGTTTTCAATAATCTTTCTGACATTTAGTTCTTTATCTTCCCCTTTCTTGCATGGAATTGTTTGGAACGTTTTCAGTCAGATTATCAAAGCGTTTGCTTACAGAGATTTACTCTTTGTGTCTGCTTTTCTGTGTTGCCTTAATAATTCATGCTAAAAATGTTATTTAAAGAGCCTTGCAATTCTTCATTCTGAGTTTCTGAAGGGCTTCATAATAACTTTGTGTAGCAAAGCTGCAAAGCACAGTCTGTTTAACCACAGTCTACTCGTTGTTCTTGAGGTTCTGAAGAGCTGGGTGTTATACTTTCATTTGCAAAAATGTTTTCATGCACTGAATACTCAGGTCTTTGCTGTTTGCTATAACTTTTTCACTTTTAAACTTTYGCAATACAGCTTCATCTTGTCTAATAGCTTCCTTACACATTTTACACAATGTGTAGAACAGAATCATAGGAACACAAAATTATACAAAGTGGAAAACAGAAAACCAGAAGGACTTCAGATAAAGTCATTTTCAAAGCAGATGAGAGTGAGAAATAGCAGACAAAGGTAAACAGTGGAARAAAACCTAAAATATTTGCTGCTAAAAGTGGAAAGAAGTATATAGGAATATGTGAAATAACAGAGTACTACAGAGAAGACAGTCTTAATTCCAGAAGTATCGAGATAGAAAAAAAAAGTACAAAAATAATAATGGAATTTAGTGCTAAATTTAGAAATATTCAGCACATAAATTAAGGATCTTCATGGAATGTCTATTGCATTTGATGTTGAAAGAGTTGTGAAGTGTGTGGGATTGACTTAATCATGATTTTTGATGATTCAAGAAGTTGACAGATACAAGCGTTGAGTCATAAAAGCTAGAATTCTGGAACTTACCTGGAAGGATGTTGTCATGGTGGAAAATAAAGTGTAAATGGGCATTTGAAACATAAACTGCACCAATTTGAGACCAAGATCACCAGTCTACTTCTTATCAGTATGCCACATGAACAATTTCCTATATATTTCAAAATTCTTATAAGACATTATTTAAGTCATGTAATTTCTGGAGTGGRTGATGTAGAAGAACAAAAAGGTTTATTATGAATGAGCAAACTATGGAGCATCAGTAGATGATACCTATAAAAATAAGCATAAGAGTAAGAATTCTACCAATCATCTTAAATAAGATATTAACTCAAGTGCTAGGTATCCCTTCTGCAGATAAAAGCTGATTTTTTTTTTCTGCCCTTTTCAGGGGTCATAAATCAGAATGAGTGATATAAACACTGTATACTATTAAAAAAAAAAGGAAGATTGATGAAATATCAGCTTTTATATTTATTTGAAGTGAAATGCATTAAACTTATGCTTCAATTTTTGATAGTTTTGATAGTTTATTTCATCCTTCAATGAGGATTTCATCATAAAGAATGGAATTAGTTATCATGAATCTTATCTTGAAGCTTTAGATAATCCTTTAAGCATCACAAGTTCCCGCTTTCAGAGTTGGTTAAGAATACCGAAAATTGTAACAGGGAAAGAAACCCTTGTTTTTTCAAATATATACTGTTCTGTTGTGTATTGGCCTCAGTCTATTTATTGTTGATAGATTGATAACAAAGGGATAAAGGTATGTATTACTGACACCATATCATCATTCTTAAGTCAGACCACTGAAGATACTAGAAAGGCCTTCTCAGATAAGGATGAAATAATGAATCCAGCTGCTTTTTCACTTAATTAGTTGGTCAGTACTGAATGAATTTGAAAGCAGGAGAAACTCCACACCAGCTGTGACCTTTTCTGTGATTCTTTCCTCAGCATAAGCAAAGGGATTTGGCTTGAGCCTGCTCAATGATTATTTGTTGTCAATCACTCACTGAACTGCATAGGATCTGAGTGTAAGAAGTTACTTGTGAAGAAGAAAATCYTCAATTATGAATATATATGATGAGAATAAATGTAGTAAAACTATGAATACAAATATAAATATGTTTTCCTTTGCACAGTGATGATGCAACTTATGTCATCACGATTCGTGAGTAGTAAAAATCTTAGAGTTAAAAGCGATATTCAGGGCTTAAGATGACATGAAAAGTTCGACCAGGTGATCCTTGAGGTACCTTCCAACCTGGCATTCTATTATTCTGTGATACATAATCATAGCATAAAAGAAAGGATAAAAGATCTTTATATTTTTAACAGAGCATAGAATAAGAAAAAGATGAGGAAATACACTGCAAGAGACAAGTCACTGTTACTGTAAGAGACTAAATTAATTTGTAGACTAATAACCGGGAAACTATTCAACTCTGGAAATCTATACAAAGTGAAAAATTAGTTTAAAGCTGCCATGGTCAAGAGAGATTATGGACAGAATGAGGAAAATACTTTTAGCATGGCATGGCATGGCATGATGGCATGATRATTACGGTCAAGTGGGTGAAATGAGTGAAAGGATTAAGGGAGATAAGCATGAAAAGGAACCTGAAAGATGTTTTTCCAAGGTGTTTTTCTTGTATACCATTTTAAAAGAAGTATTTTTAAAGGAAATACAATTAAAGCTAGTGTTCTCACAGTTGTGCAGTTGGATTCCTTTTCATTCTTGAAATGGCATTTTCTGAATATACAAATCACAGAGTATTGTAAGGGAATACTTTYGCTTACTGCATATTTGAAAAACAGTGACAGTTGTTAAATAACATTTACCCAACAGGAGTAATATTCATTTACATTGCTGTTTGTAGTAGTGAGTGTAATAGCCATCTAACTTTACCAAATTGGCTGAGTTCCCATTACTTGTGAGAATGACCATGAAATTCAGAAGTGCCCAAGTGGATTAAAGCACCATTTGTACCTACAAATTCTGTCACTCGGATGAAGTCTTTGAATGCTAATATATTCTCTTTTCTGTGAGAAGGTGGAATATGCTGTTATTTTGACCCATTCCAACCTGTGCATTAAAAACTGGCTGCCATTTCAATTATTCCCRTGTACTGATTCTCTAAGMTATGAGGAACAGACAAAGCATCATGTACTAAAAAATGAGATTTCATTGTGTTCTRTCTTTACATGAAACATTCTGTTCTCTCTCATTTTGCTACATTTAACATTCAGATATAAATTATTTATTTCCTGCTATAATTTTATTTTCATCGTTCATTCTTTTTCATCCCCCACAGTAATATATTACAATAAGAGAATATTAAAATATAAGAATTTCCGAGTGACATTAATAACTCATGAAAGGGCAAGTCCACAGGTAGTATAATAGTGGCTAATATTTTTTAAGGCATAGTAGAATTCTTCAATTTAATTYGTTAAAATATTGCTGTCAAGCCTRTGATTGTATCAGCATAGATGCTGCGAGATACCAAGCACACCTAATTGCTTCTAAGAAATTTAGACAGTGGTGGTATTTTTTTTTGTTATGAGTACAAAACATGTCCTGTACATTGTAGTGTATCAAGTGACAACCACATCCATATTCTCAGTCTCACTGGAAAATCTGGGTGAGAGATTAACCCCACAGTCAATGAGGAAACCATGGAAGTTGATGGAAAGCAAAGAGCAGGGATATCCAAACAAGAGGGAAGTCAGAATGATCAAAAAGGCTGAAAGTAAGTCTACCTCAAACATCTGYATGCAGCCTGGGAAACATGCAGGAGGAACTAGAACTCCTCATGAGGTCACAGAACTGTGAAATTGCTGGTGGGACAGCTCGAAAGACTGGGGTGCAATGAGGGACTAGATCAAAGAATGATGGGCRAGAAATATGAGGAATGAGTGTTCCCTTTATGTGAAGGAGCAGCTTGGATGTATGAACTTTTCTTGTGGRATGGACAACACATTGACTGAGACCTTGTGGGATGAGATCAGAGAAGAGGTTAATAAAGGCTGGTATCATGGGRAGAGATTGTTACAGACTACTTAGAGTAAGGAAGTGGATGAAGCCTTATTTAAACAGATGAAGAAATATCGGCATCACAGATCCTAGTTCGTGTGGAGGATTTYGATCTCTTTGACATCTGCTAGAAGGACAATATGATGGATACAAGAAGTCGAGATTTCTGAAGTGTGTTGGGGACAGCTGGTCAAACAGGTTGCACCTCACAACTGTAGTTCAAAACTTTTAAAAAGGCTTTTGACACTATTTCCCTACCATAGTGTTCCATCCAAGTAGTCATTGTGGTCTGGATGGACAAATAATTAGACAGGTAAAAATTTGGTTGAATGGTTGGAATCAGAGAGTAGCAGTTAATGCATCATACTAAATCTGGAAGACGTTAACAAATAGGGTACTGCATGGATCTCTTCCTCTGCATGTCTTGTTTAATTTCTCTATCAGTTGTCAGGTGACAGAGTGCTTGCTCATGAAGTTTGTAAATGACACCAGGACAGGAAGACTCAGTGACACGTTAAAGGCRGGCCAAAGAGGAKGCAGACAGCCTGGAGGAATGGGCTAACAGGATCCTGGTGATATCCAATACAGATATCCTGAATCCTGCACTCAAAGAGGAAGAACCCTGTCATGATGCAGGCTGGGGACTTCCTGGCTTGGGTGATGTGGGTCTACAGAAAACTCTTTGGGATTCCTGATGCACAGCAAGCTGTTCATGAGCCAGCAGCAAAGGGGGTCAACACAATCCACGGTTATATTAGCATAAGAAGTCTGTCATTCAAGGCAAGTTATTACTCTCTTTAACTCATTAGATCACATTTTGATACAGCAAAACATTTGCAGGTACCAAGTAGAAGAAAGACATCACTATTCTCAAAAGACAGGTCTATTAATAGTCTGGAGCACTTACCTTGTGAAGACAGGCTGAGGGAGCTTGTCAAGTTCAGCCTGGASACAGCTTTGAGGGGACCTAAGGACCCAACAGTACCTACACAGAGTCTACCTAGAAGTTTGAAGAAGATTCTTCAATGGCACACAGATCTCATGGAATGAGAGACAACAGACATAAACTGAAACAGCAAATGCTCAAAATGGATATAAGAAAGAATTTTTTTGCTATGAGGGCAGTTAAGCAGTAGAGTAGACTGTCCAAAGAGGCTCTGTCCTTGGAGGTATTCCAGGCTTACAGGATAAAGCCTGAAGAAGCARAGAGTTGACCTCAGAGCTGACCCTACTTTGGTCAGGAAGTCAGAATAGAGTCTTCCTGAGGTCTCTTCTGCCTTGAATTACTCAGTGATTCTGTGATTCTACAAAGAGGTCGCTGTCTGAATAGCTATGGCATTGAAGAAGTCAAGATCTGAAGCCACCATCTTTATTATAATCAAAGGTTTAGTTAGTCAAGTTCTAAAGCTGCACACATGGCCATTGCGAAGAACAAATGACTGTCACAAAATCAAGATAGGTGTCTTAAGATAGGTGTTTCAAGATAGGTGTTTCAAGTGGCCAGAATATAAGTCCTTCCGTCAAACACAAACAGTTATCACTTATTTACACATCTATTAGATSGTGATATTGAATAACTACTTAAGCAGAAAACTGGGAAAATACGTGGCCTCACCATCGGTACCTTCCCCAGCTAACAGTAGCATGATCCCCTTAAAACAGCACAGGAAAAAAAGGAACTCTTCATACATACATGAATTATCTTCACTCTCCTAGAAACTGCTTATGGACTGGTGTGTTGATAAGTACAGATTTACATAGCAAATCTTATAGTGCATCTTACTAGATGGCATTTTCTGCGATATAAAAACATTCTCAGGGGTTAGCATAAGAGGAAGATACTGCAAGTGTAATGCTTCTTTGACCCATTTTGTAACAAAATGTGAGACACCCTGTCACACACTGTGTTTGCCAGATCATTTTACCTAAACAGCCCACATCTCCACAAAGAAAAGACAGTGGATTAGAATTGACCTTAACGTATTTAGCCTTCACAATAGAGCTTTTCTTGGAGAACTTAACATTAGCTAAATGTGGAATAAAATTATGATATCTGTACTACAGAGATTTAAAGTTATTCTAGGACTATATATCAATTTTCCATACTGCTTTTCTAATCCTTATCTTGATTTTTTGCAGATTTATGCCAAACAAGGGTTTAGAACAGTGATTTTCAGATACAAGTTACAGTGCTGTTTATCAGACATTCCCTCTCTATCTTCTTAAAAAGTGCAAGTTAATCCMAATCACTGTCATCGTGTCAAATCTAAAATCTAAAGTGTGTATTGAGAAATTCAAGCACATTTCAGCTCAGTGCTGATTAAACAACTACATAATAGACGTCATACGTAAGATGCGGAAATCTGTAGAATTAGTTATTTAACACAGTGAGAAAATCTGTTTTATCATAGCAAAGTTATGTCTAATTCAGCCTGGCTAGTTAAAATGTTCTACATGTCAAAGAAATGCTGAAATGTGTGAAGCAATCCTTTTTCAGTGTATTTTCCTTTTTTAATATTATGGATAGGGTTCAAAAAAGGGGGCACAATGAGTACACTATAAAAACTCAAAAGAATTTCCCAAGAGAATCAGTGAGGATCWTTCTTTATTTGCCCTAGGCTGAAATTTATGTAATATCAGCAGTACTTTTGGGTGTTCTGTAAAAGTTTTTTAATAAAGTTTTGAAATAACATTATGGTAGAATATTTTAGGACAGTAAATATAAATATAAACTTAAAACATAAATATCTGCTGCTTGTTTCCATTTAAAACAGATCTTCAATAACTCTATAGCAGAGCTGAAGACGAGATCTAATCCACCTTCTTGAAATTCTCATGGACACGTAATGAAAGCCATACTATCCCCACTTTAGATAAGAGGAATGTTTTTAAAGGGTGTTAAACTTTCAAGGTTTTATAATCACACAGTAACCTTGAAATGTTTTTCCCTCCAGGGTCCCTGACTGAAATATAGATTTCTCTGAAAGTCATGCATGAGTTAATTAATATATTAACCTGCAACAGCTTTAAAAGTAGGTACACAGATTCCTGAAACAATCTAGATTCAATTTTATTTCTCTTAAAGCTAGACTAGACAACGGTTCTGTTACTGCTCTGTCCTTATTTCAAGCGTAACAAAGAAACTTAAGGCCATAAACCATTTTTAAAATCTATTCCCATTTAAGAAATTCCTTTTATGCAATCAGTACTTTTATAACTGCAATGAAAGAAGAGAGGAGAAGAGAGGAGAAGAGAGGAGAAGAGAGGAGAGGAGAGGAGAGGAGAGGAGAGGAGAGGAGAGGAGAGGAGAGGAGAGGCAGAATACTTGAATTTCTGTAGGACTTTGCCACAACATTTGACTCTCCTATAAAAACAAAAGAGACTCACAATAGAAAAGAAACAAATCCATTTTTCTACTAATCCAGTCTGGTTCCATTCTTTGTGATCAGTAGTAGGCTAAAAACTACTCCCTGTATGATCATTTGCACATTTTTCATGCTATTTACTCCACAGGACCAAGCCATCTTTCAGCAGCCTGTATAAATAGTAYGCAATTGCGTGGCAGCCATTCAGATTTCACATTGTCCTTTTATTAAGTGTACAGGTTCACAKTCAATACAGAAAAAATATCCTCTTCTGAAGTCACAGACTCTCTTATATTACCCGTTCTGTGATTCTGTGATATCGTTTTCTGCTACTACATTTGACAATTTCACAATAATAACAAGCATGTGAGGTAGTTTTTTTTATTTTCATATTCTGTTTAGAGAACGAATCTGGTCTATAGTATCGTTTATATTCAGATCACAGTTTTCATTTATTTCAGTTTCATATTTGAATACTGAATATTTATGTTAGGGTATATAGGCAGACACTTCAGACACATTATAAGGCCTCTTTCTTTTCCTTGCTCTGGATTCAGTCCCTGAGCAATTCTGCTTGCCTCTGCCTGCCTTTCTYATATAACCGTGAGAGAACAAGGAAGGAGTACCTGTGTGTGAATGTGCATGTGTTTGTGTGTGTGTGTGTGTATATTGAGAGGAAGGAGGGAAAGGAGAAGTCTGGCTTTAGATTCTATTCAGCATTTCATAGGAAATTCATGCCTTGTTCTCAAGGATATTAGTATATAACCACTGAATCACAGAATCATCCAGGCTGGAAAAGGCCTTTAAGATTAACAAGTTCAACCATTGTCCCAGCACTGGCAAGTGCACCACTAAACCATGTCCCTAAGTCCCCCATCTACTAATCTCTTAAACACCTCCAGGAATGGTGACTCAACTACTTCCCTGATAACCCTTTTGTCTTAGTTTAAGACAACTATATCCGGCAGACACTCCAAAGTGAATTATCACCCCTTCAATTTTAAACTGCTCCTCTTTCACCAACAAGGAGACGGATGCGAGATGATATAAGTGAAAAAATACCAATTTACTAAAAAACAATGCAGAACAACCAAGATAACAGTAATAACCACTAGATACCAAGGTGCTGAATCTCATGGACTCCTGGGCAACAAAGAAAACAAGATGGCAGAGAAGCCTCTGCCCCAAGATGGCGGCCTCCGTAGACAACCGTGTGGACCAGAAGGCAATATGGCAGAGAAGCCCAGACCACATGGTGGAGAGAGAGAACAAAGGGAAAAGAACACAGCAACCGAGCCTCTGCGATTACAGAACTGCCTCCTCCCCAAACAACAACCAACAGGGAACAAGGACAAAACAAAACCTGGAGAACCTTTTTTTTGTCCAAAAGTAAGAGTCAGTGCTGCCGGGCTGTGTGTCCCATGYCACCCAACAGGGGCTCTCCCAGTCACGGCAGTTCCGTCAGCAGTTGGGGTTACAAAATAGTTTCCTGGGGCTGTGGAGGTTCAGTCAGCAGTAGTGGCTGGAATACGGGCAAGGACTGAAAACCTCATGGAGAGAGAGAGTTTGACGTCCCAGTGTACCTGTCCTGAGTGGCAGCAGTGAAAAGGTCTGAAGGAAACCTCCTCCCTGGCTCCAGAAATGGGGTTGCCACGACAAGAGTGACCAGAGAGGTGTTGTGAAATTTGCTTGTGGGCAGCTGGGGTGTGGTGCTGCTGCCTCCTTCGGTGACTCATGGCAAGCTTTTATTTTTTCACTTATATCTTCTCACATTCGTCTCCTTATTGGAGAAAGGGGAGTGGTTAAAAACTAAAAACGGATGTAACACATTTTAGAGTCTCYGCCCCATATAATTGTCTTAAAATAAGGCACCTTTCCATGAAAAAATCTTTCGTTAATATTGAATCTAAAATTCCCCTGACACAACTTAAGGYCRTTTCTTCTTGTCCTATCACTTGTTACTTGGAAGAAGAGACTGACCTCCACCTGTCTACAACATCCTGTTAGGCAGTTGTAGAGAGGGATAAGGTCCCCCTGAGCCTCCTTTTCTCCAGGCTGTCCCCAGCACCCTCAGCTTCTTCTCATAGGAATTGTGCTCCAGACCCTTCACCAGCTCCATTGCCCTTCTCTGGACATGCTGCAAGACCTCAATGACTTTCCTGTAGTGAGGAGCCCAAAACTGAACACAGGATTAGACATGCAGCCTCATTAGTGCCAGGTACAGGGGGGCAATCATTTCCCTAGCCCTGCTGACCATATTTCTGATACAAGCCAGGATGTCTTCGAATTTCTTGGCCACCTGAGCACACTGCCCACCCGTGTTCAGCTGCTTCTGACCAACATCCCCAGGTCCTTTTCTGCTGAGCAGCTTTCCAGCCACTCTTCCTCATAGCTGGAGCATTATAGGGGGCTATTGTGACCCAAGTGCAGGACCTGGCAATTGGCCATGTTGAACCTCATACGGTTGAACTCAGCCCATTGATCCACCCTGTCCAGATCCCTCCAGCAGATCAACATTCATGCCCAGCTTGGTGTTGTCTGCAAATTTGCTGAGACTGCACTCAATTCCTTTGTCCAGCTCATCTAGCTTGTACAGTAGAGGGGTATTTGAAATAAGAACCTTCTTTTTTTGCTTCATTGCTGTTGAAGGAGCATGCTGTGTATCAAATAACAATGGGAACTCTTGCATTAAAGAAGAAGGAAGTCATCATTGCTGTTGTATTTTGTATCATGAAACATATACAAGGGAACTAAATAAGAATCCAATAATTCTGACCTGTCATGAAATATTATTTAATATATGTATTTAATGGTATTTAATATACGAAAAATATTAATACAGGTTATTTGTGTGTGATTTTCTAACGTTTTAAAGAACAAACAAGTAAAAGTCAGGAGTTTTGACGCATGGCACGCAGTGCACCAATGCTCATGACTGCACAAATCATGTAAAAGACTGAAGTCTGAAGCCCCATGATACACACCTGTGGCTTTTGAGTTTGTGTACTAATTGATATCACTAGTGGGTTTTCTTTTTCTGCATTGACTAGTTAGAACAGACACATATCAGTCAACAGACTGTAGAGGAACACTGAACCTCACTAGACTAGAGCTGTACTTTATGTCCTGGACAACAGGCTATACTAACTATTTTCCTTCTTTTTCATCTGACTCTGAAATAATCCTTTTTTTAATGCCTATCCTTTCAGGTCTATCTTTTTTAGTAAAGTTTCATATTAAATCTAAAATCCTTTTTGTCACTTCCAAGTTTTGRTTCACACCTTATCTCCAACTCCCAATGAATCATGCCCTACCTCTCTCTGAGGCTTATGGTTCCGTGTATTTGTGTGCTCCACATGCCAAAGGCTTTATTTGGTTACCTCTGCATCACAATCTTAGTGCTGATGTGCCACAGGGGAATGTTAAAACTGCACGTTCAAAGTTTTARTTTTCCTATCTGATACCCTATATATCAAAGTAACAAAAATAACAGTTTTGAGAAAACTCCTATCCAACTACAGCATCTGTCATATGGGTTAAGTAACATGCAAAAAAAATTCCTGGATTTTCCTCTGAAAATAAGTTTCTACTGAAGAAATGCAATCTAGTTTTCTTGAACAGAATGTAATTATATAAATCAGGTAGATCATTCAGATTAAGAGAAAAGAGGATTTCTAAGAAGTTTTCAAGTATTTTTTCCAAAGTATGTAGAATATTTGCCCTTTTTGAACACAGGTTGCATTTTTTTTAAACTCTAATCTATTTCACGAGTATAAACTTTATTTTTCTGAAATTTGAATGGAGACAGCATCTATGAATAGTACGAAAAGGTTTCAGTTCTCCAGGACTGAATATTTGAACAGAGGCACAGTGAAAGAAATAAAAAGTTAGACATTGTCAAAGACATCTTGGAATGGGGGCTTCTATAACATAAGCCCATAGTACAATTAATAATAAACAAAGTATCTCTACACATAAATTGAGGTTCATTATAAATGTCACAATTTTAATGGAAAACCTAAAGGGCAAATTAAAAAGCTGTATCTTTATTGGTTTCAGTGGGAGTTACACACATCACAAAAAGCAGACCATCCATTGTATCTCATGTCAATGGAAGCAATAGAAGAAGTTAACACTTCTCACAATTTTTTCCCAGTTCCTTCTTCAGCCCACCCACCCACTCCTTCCTTTCTCCGGTTCTACTGAACTCTCTGAAACTACTCTGATTGAAGAGGACATTTCCAGCCTAAGGGTGCTTCTGCAAATTTTTCACCAAAGGGACTCCTTGGGAAGCATTCCCACATCCTGCCTTTGCTTTTCGATATCTGCTGTATTGGAGATGTTTGGCAGTAGGCTTAAATTGGGAATGATTCTGGCACAAAAGCAACCAGGATCACCAGGTTCAGTGAGCCGCAGTTGTATCTTTTAGTGCAGCATTAAACTATTCTGATGTTAAATATGGCTCRTTCAGAGACAATTCAGATCCAGCTGAAGTCAGCAGGAGTCTTGCATGGATTTCAGTGATCTTCATACAAAGCCCAGAGAAAGCAAGACCTTTTATCCTTGTGTGAGCAAGATAACAAAAATGGAAACGGTAATGATTGATTATGTAGGTCATTGTCAGTTCTGTGAGCTATGTGTTATGTATAATGTATTAGGCTAACCCTAAGGAAAAGTAGTTTGTGATGGGGAGTAGAGATGACTAAATCCTAGGTCCTGGAGTACTTGTTTTGTTCATCTTGATGTGAATAGCTCTTGTGTTTCACTGGGTCTTGGTAAGACAGAGATAAATTTAGAAGCAAATTTTGCCTTAGATTTTCACTCACAGTGTCTATTGACTTCAATGAAAACTGATCTGAGTTAGCTAGGGCAGAATTTTGCATGCACACATTTGAATTTTAGTAGAATATGTATCTATGTCCTAAGGTAGTGTTCACTTTTCCGATGTTGCTTTTACTTACTATTTGTTAGTTTTAATGCTTTTAAAATAAATATGCACTCCCAGAAGCAAAATAAATTTTAAAATGCCTATTTTCACTGGC
Organism: Amblyornis subalaris; assembly: GCA_018881555.1. Classification (NCBI taxonomy): domain Eukaryota; kingdom Metazoa; phylum Chordata; class Aves; order Passeriformes; family Ptilonorhynchidae; genus Amblyornis; species Amblyornis subalaris. Next base: position 15,515,500 of record JACAXG010000002.1, read on the forward strand.
TTTTATTTTGATATCAACTATGCCCTGCATATTCTATAGTGTATGATTAAGTAAGGAAGGCTTGGTTACTAGAACTTGTGGCTCTTGAAATCATCAAGAATAAGTCCCACAAGAACAACTTGGAAGTGCACCTCAAATGACTATCAGAGCATTAGGCATAAATCACACAGAAATATATCTCTGAAAGACACAATACTCAAAACAAACACAACAGAACAGAAACTGAAAAAGCCTGGAGTTACTGTAGAGTCTAATTATCCACTTGGTTTTTTGGTTGTTGGATTTGTTAGGTTTTTGGGTTGGTTTGTTTTTTTTTTTTTTTATCTGCTACTGGCAGTAGGAAGAAGTAAAGCACAGAGTGAGGATAAAAGTCTTTCAAGCATTTAGGAAAACCTGTGTCCTCTCCAGAGATGTTTGGTCTATTTGTGGTAGTACAATGAGCTGTTGCTTTTGCAAGTGAAGGTACACTACATGGTTCACACCACACAATTTATTTACAAGCTGCAACAGCTGCAACTCCATTTTTTTTTCTGAAAGATAGAGGGAATGCAGCCAAGTGTAACACAAATATGCAAGTCTGATGTGTCTGTGTCAGATATTATCCTCAAAGGCATTTCACTTGGAAAGAGTGAATTGAAATCTCCAGATATTATTTCACACTGAGAAAACTATAATAATGAAAGCAATGCATTTAAAGAGTAGAGGGTCTAATTATTTATTTACTTATTTATTTATTGTGTAATGTAGCAGTGTAATAAGTTCAACAATCTTTTGAAGGACATAAGTAAAAATCTTTTGATCTTTTATTCCCTTATCCAAGAGTGCAGCCTTTCTATTTTGCATGGCACCAGCTATCCAGTCAATAGCATACTTTTAGTGAAAGACAAATTGTATATGATTGTGATTGTTGAATATTTGTTCATTTTAATGATATTTGATCATCAAATATGTGTTTCCTCATGACAGGCTGAATATTGTATTCCAAATGGATCACTAGGAGTTCTTGCATGTTAAGCTGTTTTGGCCAGTCAAGTTGGAATGAAACATGGAATATTTTATATTTGAGAGATATGCAAAAGTAGCACAGTTTCTTTATAACACTTTAACAAATCCCATCTTAGAACTAGAAATGGAAAATTGCTTTGATTCCATTCCTCAAATTAAGATTTTTCAAGATAAGGGATTTGGCAAGATTATCACCCATTAAGCAACTGCCAACATAACCAGAGCCATGAAACGCTCTTTTTGAAAAAAGTAATAGGATGGGCTCAGCTGTGCAGTCTCAGATTTCCCCCTTGACTTTTCCCTTGGCCAGTGGAATTCTGTAGTAGGGATGTTTCCAGCATTCCTTCTTCCCCATAAAGAGTAGCCAATYAAGGAAACATCTTTAAAGTAAAATTTAAACAGTGTTAGTCAATGGTTGGAAAAGAGTTATGGAAGCAAATGTGATAAGAGATTAATTAAATTAATTTTTTGTCTTTTAAATTGCCCAGTCGATGGACAATGAGATTATGAGGTGTTAAGAAGCATTTCAAGATCCCATCTCTTTTGTTGTGTAAATAAAAAAAGCAGATGTGTGATGTAAATATTCATGTTAATAAATGAAAAACTGTTTTATAGAAATAGTTCATAAAATTCTTTCAAATTGTGACTATCTGGCAGAATATTCCTCTTGCAACTTTATCAAATATTCATGTAATCCCAGTTTACAGTAAAAATTTCAATTAAAATTTGCAATTAAAATTTGAAACAAATATTTGAAGAAAACATCTAGCAGCATTTTTGCAGCWCAAGTTGTGTGATGATAATTGAATAGAGCAAGAGTGATAAATGGAATATCCACAAGAGAATGGGAAAGATTCGGCAGACAAAAGACAAAAGAAAATATGTCTGACTTGTATATYCTACTTGCTTGAAAGTTCTGCTTGCAAGTTGCACATTACCAAATTAAAAAAAAATTAATAACCAAGAGGTTCTGTTGATAATTATCAATGTTTAAATTGAGTGTGGATGTAGCCATTTAAGTTTAGTAAAGGTTTTCCATTCTTCCCACTTCATCATTTGGAGCCTATACCATTCAGAGTGAAATTTATGTCAATCTGTCATTCCCTATGCATATCTATGTAACAAATGACTTTGTAGTATTCATGATTCAGCACCAGAAAAAAAGCAAATACCTCCCCTGAAACAAAAAAAAAAACCTAAAGAAGATAGGTATTATTGCAGCATTAAAAGAAATCATGTAATAGCACCATTTAGGTATCGTATTTCATGTTTTTCTCACAGGCCTAGAGTTGTGGAGAGATTTAGTTCATGTAACTACTGAAATATCAGTTGAAAAAAGAAGAAGGTTGCTTTCATAGATTTTGAAATTTAGAAAACAATAAATATRGCTACTAGCCATGGTGGGAGTCTATGCTGGCACAGACAGGCTCTTTGTGTCAACATGTCCCCACGGACCTCAGTGGTGGACTTGTCCATCCCTCACATGGCACTGCTGGAGCAGGGAGTTTGCAGAGGCTCACTGCCCATCACTGTTGTGTCTGCCATGAAGCRCAAGGCCGCAGGGCAGCAGGGGAGGCTGAAAGTGAAACAGGACATTGTGGGGCAGACAGGGACTGACTGTGAAAGCCTAGCCCCAAGGCATTTGAGGAGGTACTCTGACCACTGATACACAGCAGGGGCGTTTCCTAGCCACTCCTTCCTCCTACTCACYGCACAAGTCCAGGCCAGGCCCAACACATGTTCCTACAATGTCCCCTTCCTCTCCAAAGCTGCAAATGTCCTTTCCAGCATCATCATCTCTGCCTGTCACCCAAACTGCCATTCAGAATGCATCCCCTTGGGGAATCTCTCAAGGATGCATCCCCAGGCCYCAGAAAGGTGCTTGGCCCCTGGCATGCATCCTCTTCTCCCCAGAATACGTGCTGTGTCAACGGGTAGACATCAACCCAGATATTTATGGGCAAAGACAGAAGGATGGTCTTCTCACTAAAGAGGGTGGTCACTCTAACTGGGCAAAGAGGCCACAGCCCAGATGGCAGCCAGCTCTCTGCATGCTGGGTCCACCTCAAGCTTAGCTATCCACACGGAGTCAGGCACCTGTGGAGGTGTTCCACCATAGGGCCACCACTTTCTATAATTATTACTTCCTAACTTAGCTTGTTGGCATAAGCCACTGATGGCCACTGTTATCACATAGCCCCAGGATGATGTCTCTGATTTTCTCCCTACAAAAAGTCATTTACCTGCTGTTACCTGGTCATTACTAGGCTAGATTGATGCTGATTTTATGTCCATATGTTAAATTAGATTTTCTCTTTGAAAAGCAGATTATTTTGGCTTAGTTATATATATGTAAGCTTTAATCTGTCATGTATACAACTGGGAAGTATATGAAGTTAGGCAAAATATACTTAGTATATAGCTTAATAATTTTCTCCTTTTAAAACCATATGTCAAAGGCACRATACCAGTTATTCTCAGGGAAGTAAGGCAGTGTTTTCAAAAGGGCATTAGCTTAAATTCATATGCAGCTTCTTGCTTTCAAAAATCATGAATATGTTGCTTTGCAGAAAATTCTTTTGTAAATTTGGAAGAAAATGCCACCATAAATGTGTCCTTGTGCTGACACTTTATGTGCAGGTTAACCAAAAGAAGTTTCTSCCCTTTGGTTCACTTTATCCCTACTTTGAAAGAAGTCCCCTCAGCCAACTATAGAAATTCTCAGTTAAGTCCTTCCTTGATGTAAAACAAGTTAGCTAACTGAAAATTCAAAAAGTATTAAACGTCTGTAATTTTTTTTGCTTCTGTTTGTTTCTATTTCTAGGTCAAGCATTGCTATTTCAAGAATTGGATGCTGTAGTGAAAAAAACAAAGCAGAACACTGTTTAATGCATACTCTGGTCTTCTAACAACATACAGAAAACTTAYGGCCTCAGATAACGATGTTCCAAGGCAGTAGTGYTCAAATTATAGCTCTTAAGGGACCTGAATATGGCTCTCATGAAACCAATGTGTCTCATTTGTGTTCCTTTTGCTGTATTTTAGTCCTGGAGACAGAAGAACAATGATAATAGAAAAAAAACCACTGTGTAAAGACACACCTGCAAGGGAATACTGGAACAGTAGAGAACCATCTTGCAATCCTTTTTAATTAAGTGAAAAGATGCAGGGGAAAAAAAAGAGGCATGGGGTAGTTACTTCTCTGAATGKAAATGCATATGGAAGTACAGAAAAAAAAAATACTGCTTTTCAGGTCTTAAAGCTCTCCTTTCCTCCTGACTAGGGTATCCAAATTCTTGAAATACAAAGTCCAGCTGAGTCAGGCCAGCAGACAATTTAAAAAAAAAAAAAAAATTCTGGTTTCAAAACTGAGGTTCTACTTGTAACTGACTTTCTGTTTGTACAGTTGAAAGCCAACTTGAGCTTCCATTTCTATATTTRCATTTTTTTTCATTTATTTATATTTCTTCCAAATATGACTTCAAAGGCTGACAAAAKAATAGAATGACAGGAATGTCTTCCCCCATAAATGTACTTGGGTCATTTTCAGTCCTGTCTTACAGACTTGAATTTCTATGACTCCATGAATCTTCAGTACAGATTACATAGAAATAATCTTTGAACACTTTATCAAACCACATTTTATTCCAGAGCCAAAAAGATACTTCAGTGAGGTTTACGCAGGTTCCTTCTGAAGTCACTGCTACACCCCTTCTCCTGTGTCATTGTTTACATTTCCAGATCCTTACACACACAGACTTTCTAAGGATTTAATTTTAAAACCAATTTCCATTTAAAACTGGAAAAAAATTCTAATACTTCCTATGTGTTCTCAAGATGGATGAATAAGAATTTAGAAAACACTATATATGTTTGCTTTGTTAACTTTGTTAACATTTTTATTTTTTGTGTTTACTTTTCCCAAATATTTTGGCACATTTTTCTGACTGTCCATTATATCTGTGGAAATAAAGGTTTTGTCACTCAGTACTCTATCTGAAACCATATTGCTTATAAAATACTGTATAACCACATATCAAATGCAGGATCATATCTATGGACAATGAAAAGTACTTTTAAATAATTATTCTTGTTTATTTGTTCTGACAGTTTGAAGGGAGGTCCAGTCCCACAGAATACAGTGTGCTATGTTGCATACAAAAGATGTCAGCWGTTGCTTAGAGCTAAGCACTTTGCCCCTGATGCAGTCAGACAGATATGCATGTGCTTAGCTTAATGTACAAGAGCAGCTAAGCAGGGACACATGGTGAGGTCTGAGCATTTGGCTCATTTCCTGGAGCACAGAACAAAAGAAAGAGATATTTAATGATCTTAAGGTCAGCAGTCTTTGTACTGGAAATACACTGGCTCCAGAAAAATGAAAATCATAGAGATACTTTTTTATCTTTTATTGCTAAACAAAGGAAATATGAATCTTTTAAACAAACACAGAAACAAAAAAAGACATGAAAAACAGAAGAACCCTTAGAAAAGTGTAGTCTTTTAACCTCATATACTGCAGATATTGAGTATGACTAATCATGCCAGGCTGATTACACTCTATGAACTGTTTCTAGGCAATTTATAAACCAAAAGTTATTTGAAAACCTTCAAATGCTTTTGGCTGATGCATACCCTCTATGAGGCCAGCTTTTCTTCTACCACTGTTCTACTACCAGCTACCACTGGAAACAGTGTATTGAGCTAAGTTTGATTTGGGATAACTGATCTTGTGTTTGAAGATTGGTTTTGTTCATAAAATATATGAATGTAAACTGTTTAGAAGTATGATTCAGATAATTTGTGAATAAAATCTGCTAAAATATGTGAAATATAAGGCACGAGAAAATGAAACTGTAAAGATGCTGGGGTTTTTGAGAAGTCTYACTCAATGCCTTTGGCACATATAGAGTATCTAGATTCCTAGTAGTCTTGTTACATATGAGTGATGTAAAAGGATGAAACAATATCATATAAACTATTATGTACAATTAATGGTTTCCATATGTAAGAGCTACAAGGATCCTTGCCTTTTGTGTGAGAGCATTATTCAAAAGCTGTAGTTAGACTTTAGACTTACCAATATCACACAAAGCCAGTCCAGAGCTCCTGATGTTCACATGGGTTCCATTATCATATCAGGTTGTACAAGGGTTGGTGAAGTCATTTGTCCTTTCATTCCCGGGAAAAGAAGTGAGGTAAAAGGAATGGTGGAGTTGGACTTGGAAATTTTGATGGTTAGCCCAGAGCTATCCTACAACGGAGCGAAAATATGTTTAACAGAGCCAAGGTGTCTCCTGTATGTGACCAGTTTGTAGAGTTCCTTCTTGCGCATGGCTTTCCGAGATAGGCAGAGTGAGCCTTGCTGCTAATCAGCCATACATAAGTTCTAGTATATGATTASTAGAAGGTGAGGAAGTTTGGTGAACAGAAGACTATTTACTGTGKTTTTTTCACATTAGAGTATGAGTGTATTCTCTCTGGAGAGGAAAGATTAAGGTATGCACAGCTGTGTGCACAGCAGAAGAAAATCAACCCTTTCAGTCTTTAAAGTATCTGAACCGCAAAACTTGTATTTTTCTTGGATCAGATTTTTACAGGATTTACATGCCAGACAAAAGGAAGAAAATTTTCAGTTCCAAAAGAAAAAAAGCCAATAGTAGTAACAGCAACAGCATCACCATAATTTTTCTACTCAGTCTTAAAGTTTTCTGAAATGGAGTGCCATTCTGCAATTTCCAAGATCTACTGGRGGAAAAATAGACAAAATAAATCATTTTAGAAATTAGAAAAGTCCCATTTGTCCTACATGCATATTTATCTTGATTTTTAATTCTGAACAGAAACACTTATGCTCCACATAGATAAAAACCAATTTTTTTTTCTTTATAAGCATGTCTGGGTACATAATGTAGTAATTTAAATAAAATTCTGAATTCTCTGTACYGGAATGCTTGGTGACACTTAAAAATTCTAACTTTCTTTAAGATACAGATTTGTCCTTGTATAACATACTTATATAAATGTGATAGACAGTTCAGGGAAAGCCACATTTTGGGAGTGAGAAYAAGAACTTGTATCTGTTCTCAATACTGAATAGTAGGTTCCAGGGACTCAGTAGCCCACTCTGTCCGAACCAAACACCCACTGAAGACACACTTGAGCATATACTGACTGTGTCTCCTTGATCTTATGTGAAATATGAAGGGAGAAAAATGTTATCTTTATGTTGCTGAAATATTTTCGTTCTATTCATTCCTTTCAAAGTTCATTTCTGGCTGGATAAATACCTGTTCTCTGAAGGAAAGTAAAATCTGCTATGATGGTTATGCTAACAAAGTCTAGATATGCTCTGAAATTTGCTGTCACTGCCTTGGACTATAAAATGTCTGCAATGCAAGGCAACATAATGTTTTATTTCAAACCTCAGCAGTGTGAGAAAAAGAAAGCTTTGGGGTTTCAACTAGATAATTTCATATTACAAGAAGTGGTGTAAGGCAGTTTAGCAGTCACCATGGTGTCAGGTACTTAAACTGAGATATAAGCATTTATAGCTGCCTCCCGCTGCATGCTCAGCATTGTTTGCCATTTTAGAGGTAGATCACTGCTTAACAGGTTTGGTTTAGTTTACAGTTMAGCCTGATGCTTGTGCTGTGTTGCAGTGCTGAAATCTCCCTTATAATGCACCAATTCATTTGCTTTAAAAAGTGTCAGTAAACAATCATGTAGCTGCACTCTATCACCTTGCTGGCATTTTGCTGTGTACAGGTTTGTTGTTGTTGCTGCTGCTGTTTGTTGTTTTAAAATTGTGGTAGTTTCTATAATTTTATCAATTTACTGGGATTTTCAGAAGTCTCTCGTCAACTTAAGTAAGGCAGAAMTAAATCCAGAAAACTCAAATTAAAGTCTAACACATTATTTTCAAAAAACCCCACTGGTAAGTGGTGTATTAAGACTAAACCAGAAGGATTTGAACCRCAGGTTCTGCTTACACCTAATTATCTTCAGTTACACAGTCAAAATATTTTGTCAAAGACCCAATGCTCTAAAAATGAAAGTTATTGTATTCTACAGTTTTCAGGTCACATGATTAAATAGAATTGAAGATAGCTCATTAAATGAAAAATGCTACCGTTTACTTAGAGTCATATTATTTAAACCTATGGCCAGAGTGGATTCTCCCCACTGAATAAGAAAGCTTATAATTTATCCTCATTGGTTTCTCAATTTCTTTCTACCAAAACATTACTCTGTAGGGTGAGAGAGAGTAGGACATGTCCTTGCATTGTACCTGTAATTCCGCTATATTCGTGACAGAAAAAGTAGAAGTGATCTGTATTATTGGTTAATTAACAATGAAATTTCTTTGACTCGTGGTCTAGCTTGCCACTTAAAAATTAATTATGGACAATAACAAATAGCAAAGTGTTCCTTTTCCAGAATAAGTTCCCCATTGGGATGCAATAAAAATGTTAATAATTAATCAAATAGGCTAACTTGGTATTATTTTTTGCTACCTCACTCATATACAAAACCCCACTGATGTTAGTTGACTTTTTTGTTTCATAAATATTTATATATAATTGCATTTTCCTTGTAAATTGCATTTTTTCACCCCAAAGGGAGGAAAAAACAATTTGTGTGTTAATTTTACCTCACTGGTTTTGTTCAGCTTCAGTAGTTCTGTATATAAAATAAGAGATTAGATAAAATGGAATGCACGCAACCTGTGTTTTTTTAATTTAAAGAATAATAATTAGGCAATGTTGCTAATTTTGCAGCGATTCAGGTACATTGCTAGCTACCAGCATAAAGTGAAAAGCAGGCAATTCAGTGTTCCTGTTCCCTCTACTGCCCAACTTTCATATCAATTTTGTTTAGATTCTGCTGCCCCCTACAGAATAATTAAATATTTAGCATTTTACAAACCTGAGGRTTGGTGTCCATTATTTTTCAATCTTACCTGGACAAATTAATGTACATGTTCCATGGAAGGAAGCAGAGCCTTATTTGCTGTCATTGCAGTTTTGTAATATGTTCTGCGTGACCTGTGACTTAAAAAAACCCAAAACTTGCTACTTCGTGTTATATTGATAAAATAAAATTAAATTTAAAAAAAAGTGATACACACTCTTATTGAACCACTGAAATAAGGTGAAACATATTTTACATCCTCCAAGAATGCAGAAAGCAAGTTTACTAACCTTTGAATCTCAGGAAGTGAGCTAATTTTATACTTTATCAGCTGCTACCTGTATACTACTATTCTTTCCAGACTCCACTATCTGTAACAAACAGCAGCAGTTAAAAGCAATGATGCACTTCAGACTTTAATAGAAAACAGACTGTGAATAGGATAGAGAGGAATAGAAAGTTCTCTGCATATTTTCAATTACATTTCAAAAATATAACATGTTCTTTGAAAAGCAGCATTTGTACCAGTTCATATCCCTAAAAAGTAGCTTTTTAAATAAAAAATCAGACCTATTTTATGCTTTCTGTGGTAAACCTGGAAGTTTACTAGGAAAGTTTGCTCTCCATGGATATAYCCTGGCTGTCTCATATTGCAATGTACATGTCCATCATTTAGGAGCTTACACATGAAGGAGAGGAAGCCAAGGAATCTTCCATATCCAGTCCTTGCAACTGTGTGGAGAAAGAAAATAAGCAGGAGGTTTCATATGGCCTGGATTAGCTCCCTTTGGTGTTACCTAGAAACCAGGCATTTGACGAAAGAGAAGTCTCATAAATGTGCTCAAGTTTCTCCTACTAAATACTTCCCAGAACTCGCAGCTCAGAAACTCACGTGTCCTTGTCTTACTGAGATTAGCAAGAAGTTAGGACACTGCACTAATAATATCCCTAAAATATCTTCATTTTTCCTGAGTGTTTCCCCAAATGCTCAAAGATACTAATCTTGAAGAGACAGATACAGGTTATGCCTTCCGAGGCATATGGTGAATGAATCATGGGGCACAAAGTTGTTTGAACATGGCTGGTTTTGCTTACAAAATAATTTTGTAGAGATGTCAGCAAACCCAAGAAAACTTACAAGCATTTTGATGCCTTAGCTCCTTCTTATCTTGGAAACAAATCCCAATTTTTAGTGAAGAATTTACAAGAGTTTTTGTTAAATGGGCAATGGATCCATAGACAGACTCAAACACATTAATGGGTAGTGCTGCTTAAATAAGCACAGTAAAAAGGTCCTCAAAAAGACCCAAAGCTCTTTCTCAGATCAGAGAAGTGTTGTTCTGATCATACCATTATTGGTGACAACCTCTGCATCAGTAAATGCAATAAAGACAACCCTACCTGTGTGCAAAATACTTGGTCCAGAGAAATTTGCTGGACAGGATTCCTTTCAAATAACAAACTGTTTGCTTTTGACACATATTTCAGTATTTTCTCACCTGTATGTTTAAAGGATGAATTTATTTCCTGGAGACAGAAAAAGGAAACAGAAAGACAAAAAAGGCTTCAGAACATAGGTTGTTTTTTTTTTCTTCCCAGAAAGAACAGAGACATTAAAGGCAGGGGGGAAAGCCCCCTGCAAAAGTACCTATTAAATGTATTTTCCAAATTTCATCCATTATCGTACTCTATATAAGAATCTGCCATTCACTCAAATGGTGCATTTATTTCCTATGCATGTCAGGAGCATATATGTTCACTGCTTCACAAAAAACTATAATTTAACATACAGCACTGGGCTATTAAACTAAAAGCTTTTAGAACAAATCACAAATCTGACACTTTTCTATGGTTTTAACTTGACTACTTTGGGAGGAGGAACTGAATGAAAAAACAGCTTTGCAAGCTTCATCTAATACTTCAAATAGACTAAGTGCAGATTTTGTAGATTTAAATATTCACATTAATATTGATTTGCAGGAGTATCAAGGAAGAAAAACAACACCATTAAAATGATAGAGACATAATTCCAATTATAGTTGTTGGTAATGGAACTGCTGCCTTACTAAAAGCTACAGTCTTAGATTAGAGAGTTACAGCAGTGATTCAAACCCAGGGAGAAGATAAAAGAACAAGAAAAATGTCATTGCTACAAAACCAGAACCAATAAAGAATGTAAGCATTTAAACAGCAAGACATTATTCTTCACAATAAAACTGTGCCACTATATGGAAGAAGAACTCTCAAGCATTTATCAAGCAAAGATCTGAAGACCTGTAGGCTCTGAACAAGACCTGGATTCCAGTTCAGACTTTCAAGATTGTTTATATATTTCACATGTTTTATATTTAATTTAAATAATAAAGCAGTTTTTATAGGAGCAGAGTGTGTAAACCATAAACTGCCCTATGAGTTCTTTAAYTACTATGGTACAATCAGGCTTGTGTTCCTCTTCTCCCTTACTTTGTCCACTGTCCTCAGCCCCAGTCTGAGTCTTTTCTATGATACTACAATCCTGTAATATAACCTCAAAAGCTGAAAAGTGCTACCTCACCCAACTTACATTATAYCTTCTCAGAGGAAAAAAAAATAAGTGAACATTGGTCAGGAGATTCCTTAGCTTAGGGGTTCCAGTAGGTTTTATGTATGAATAATGTGGTCTTGCATGTTGGGTGATCTCATGGCTGGTGTGATCTGTTAAGAGGAAGGGAGATGAAGCATGGGTGAAAGTCATCTTTGGGGTACAGATGTAAATTTCCTGCAAAGACAACTTTTCTTTATTACAGCGTGTATTCCCTCTTGTGTTTCTGACAAGGACACAGGATTGTGTTGCTAGCACACAGCATTAATCCTCTGTGAAAYATAATGCTAAAACAATTTCCTTTTCCTTGGTGCAACCCAGCATTTTAGTATTTCACTGGGAGACAGAACCTAAGGAACTCATTTTGCTCTTCAGCTGATGAAGAGTTGCAGAATTTCAGAATTAWATGTTCTTTTTCCAATGAGCATAGCAAGGAACATTTTTTTAGACAACTTCAAAACTGTCCTTGAGATTACCAGGTACAAAATAMTATAGAATTTATACAGCTTTCTCTAAAACTCAGGATTATTTAAACTGACAATCTTAATTGCATCAGACAGTGATATCTTTAATTTGAATGATCCTAACTCTTGCTTTGAAGATCATTAAAACATTGTCACATTGTGTCATTCAGACCCTGGCAGACACTTGTGTAAAGATCACATCTGCGAGTGTCTCAAGTGTTTATTCAGGGCTAGAAATAAAAATGTGAGGAAGAAAATTCCTCACACTTTAAGGTTTTAACTTCCTTTCTTCTACAGTCACTATCAAGGCAAAAAAAGATTGAGGATTTGACAGACTAGGGGCAAGCACAGAAACAACTGCATTGGCTTTCTCTATGCATGTTTACATCTTTCTTTATAATTTTTGGCTTGCATTTTTTAAATTAAATTTTGTCATTTTTGTTTYCTTCACTGCCTTTTTTTTTTTCCATTGCTATCTTGCCATTAGTACTTTTTTTTCAGTGATGAGGCYTTTTTTATATTTCCTAGCATACAAATTTTAATCTAACCTAAATATTTTAGGAATGCTCATATTTGCTTCTCAGCTACCTTTGTGCAGCATTACCTTTTCTTAGACCAGTTATTTCAATGGTTAGATTACATTCTTTTCTGTTGAGACATTTATAGAAATCATCCTATACAATGAAACTATTTCTCTAGTTTGTATTTTCATATGTGAAAATGTATCATAGGAAATTTAAAACACACAGCTAAATATCAGAACATATTTTTAATTTAAGCTACCTCTCTCTATGTCAGCCTAACATATTTAATTACCTGATATATGGATACAGCATTCCCTATATTTTATGGAGTTATATGCAATTAAAGTAACAGTGCCAACACCATAAGTTTAGTTAAACRACATAGACACAAGATGCTGACTCCTTAACATGGATGGTCTGAAAACCTGTTCCTCTGCTTTCATACTTYTGGTTCACAAAGTGAAACCGTAGGGTTTGGTGTGAATGCAATAACAGTAGAGATAAGCTTTGCTTAAGAGAAAGGATCTTCTATGGCTCAGTGCCTAAGTGAGGAACRTAGTTCCTTTTGTAAGGACTTCTATTCTCTTAATGCATCCAGTTGTGGCTCATAATTTTAGCCAACCACTGCTCCACTATATCATCTCTTACATTTAGTCCTGCAGTTTGACAGACAAGGTCACCTTGACACACAAACCAAAATGATTCTCCATTGAATTTGCATACAGTATAAACCGSTGGGAGACTGCATGATTGCATTTAGCATATGGCAGTCCCCAGAATTCCCTGTCTTGTAAAGATACTGGCACACTAATCTTTTTACAAAAAAAAGCCAACCAATATTAACCAGAAAAAGTGTTAACCAATAAAGAGCCTGTACATCCATTCCTGCTGAMAGTGAAGATTCTTGTTCCATGGACACACAAGAAAAAATAACACCCTTTGGTTGTCCAGTTTTTGTCTGAGAAACAGGACAAGCACTGGGTGCTATTTCCACTTGCATTTCCTGCCAGCTTGCAGCAACCTGCAGCATTGGCCTTCTCTGAACTTCCCTGAAGAGTTCAGTCTGTTTAGCTGTGCTTTAATAGTTCTCCATTACTTCAGTGGCTTAATATAGTATTGTCTTGTCTTGTTAATTTTTGTCATAAAAGCCATCCTATCACAGTGAGATACAGAATGCAAGTATGCATTATGTGATAAATATATATTCATTTTTGTCTTATTTTAATTTTTAAAGAAATTAAGTGCACTCTACATCTTGTGACATGAGAAATGTTAACCAACTTTTCCCTATAGATTTTTTCTATATCATTAATTATCTACATCTCTTCTATCTGTCCTATCTTTTTGTTTTCCATACAGAAAATTCCCAGTCTAAAATAAATGTTCTTGTACATACTGGATAAACTGGTTTTTATCATTATATAGTATATAATATACAAGTGTGTACTTATTTTTTGTGATGGTTTGCTTAGTAAAAATTTGATCATCTTCATTGCCCTTCCCTTCATTCTTTCTTCAGCCATCTTTTTTCTTGTAAATTCTTACTACAATTACCCACCATTATCAAGGATACAAGTGTTTTTTGATGTCTATTCCTCTTCTAGTAAATTCTAAGACCAAATTTACGTCTCAGAACATTGCTAAATGATGTTTGTGCAGGATTTGATGTCATGGTCATGGATTACTTGTAAGGTAGTTGCTAATTTTGAGTCTACCACTGTATGTCATCAGTTAGGATTCCATTTCTCCTTGCACACTTCCTTTATGAACATTGCATTTATTGTATCTTTAAATTTATTTMATTACCTATCAGACTCATGATCAGATGTCTTAGATATTCACAATCTGTCACTTTTGAATAGCTTTAATAATTATGCAACAACAACCAGCACTATCAGTCACTTCTCACACCTGACAAATCATGAACACAATGAGCAATGAAGATCCAGTACAAACTCCTCTGGAATTCTTATCACTATCCTCCATCCACTACAGGAGTTGCTAATTTTTCCTACATTTTTTTCCAGTCTTTCGATCAGGTATTTAACTGTGACAGGACTTTTCCACTTTCAAAAAAAAAAAAAAAAAAAAGCCTGTTAAAAGCTTTTTGGAAGCTTGTATGTACTGTTATGAGCCTTATTGACAAGTTCATTGACATCGTTAAATATCTCTTCAAAACTTGCAGCTTGTGGCTATATCTACAAAAGCTGCATTGACTTTTCACCATAGGATCATACATTCACTTAATTCCATTCTTTTTTATAGTTCTAATTGCTTTGCTTGGTACAAAAGTCAAATGCACTCAGACCAAAGTCTATTCCTATAGAGGTTTTTTGAAAACCTTTGTGAAAATGACACTGCATTTACTGTCTTCCTTTCCTGTGATGACATGACTAAATAAAATGTGAGACTATACCATATTCACCACTGTGACAACTTCATACCAAGCTTCAGAGTTTATGCATAAAAAGAACCTAGTCCTTGCTGGTGAGGAATTCTGGTGAGGAATTGTATTGTGCATCACTTTTTCTCTTGTATCTTATTGCTTACCTTTTCTCCTTTTTGTTGCTATTATTATTATTTTTATTACTGGTTTTTTGTTTGGTTGAATTTTTTCTTCATTTGAATTTTTAAAGTGATCTTAACCCAAGAGTTTTAACATTTTCTTCCAATTCTCCTCCCCATCCCACCAGGGTTGGAGGGAAGAGTGAGCTTCAGCGAATTTTGTCATGAAGAGTAAACTTTTCTAGGAGGAATGCAGATACAGCATAGAGCTCTCTGGTCCAACCCCCTTCGTCAAGCAGTGTAAACTAGAACCAGTTGCCCATGGCTGTGTCCAGATGACTTCTGAATACCCACAATGGGGGAGACACAATTTCTGAACYTTCTCCCTGTCCTATTGAGGGGARGGAGTGATAGAGTGGCTTGGTGGGCACCTGACAGCTAGCCAAGGTAAACCCACCACATTTAAATACTGAAACCAAAACCAGCCAGAAAAACATGCATACAAATTTCATTTAATGGCCTTTTTCTGGTCTTAGCTGTGTTGATTCTTTTCTCTTGCAACTTCATTTATTTCGAGGAGTTGTTCATGGGTACASTGTTTGCGACCATGTATGTCATGTAGTTGTGCTTATTATGCTTGGAAAAAAGCAATTTGTGATCTCTCTGTGCTGATGGCCATGTCGTTCTCTGCAGTACAGGCTGCAGAAAAGCTGCAGAAGAGTTTTCTCTGGGAAGCTTCACATGTGYCCTCTTCT
The DNA here is from genome assembly GCA_018881555.1 of Amblyornis subalaris. Lineage (NCBI taxonomy): Eukaryota > Metazoa > Chordata > Aves > Passeriformes > Ptilonorhynchidae > Amblyornis > Amblyornis subalaris. Next base: position 15,531,248 of record JACAXG010000002.1, read on the forward strand.
GCATACAGAAATAAAATGCCGCTTTGCTTTCGAAAAATAATGTATTTCACGGCCGTAATATAAAATCACAAGTTTGATTTACAAACTCAAATGGGCTTTCCTCAGATTATATAGTCTGATTCAATGTAAGTAGAGGCTGTAGAAGACTCCTATACCTGYAATGCAACCAGTACTTCAGTGTGGTTAGAATGGATTTCCAGAAAAGCATCACATACATATTTGATAAGAAATAAATGCAATGTACTATAACTCTGTAACAATTTGAAATGACTAGTGGGGGGGGTGTGTGCTCATTTTTAGTGTTCTCCTTATCATCTCCTCTACAGCGGAAATAACCCTGTTCTATTTTCTTGTCAATAAAACCACATGGAACTAAACTGAGTGGGAGAGCAGCATCTACATAGCTAGTACCGCCCTTCAAACAGCATATGAACTAACAATGAGCACTGGAAGAGTATTGAACATCAAAATAAAATATGTCAAATAACTAATTTTGTCTCTTCTTCCTAATGACTCTATGGCTGAAAAATGAAGTTGTGCCCGATAGGTATGGCTGGACAGTGTTTCTCTGTATCTCATCATAATTTATAAGGCATGTGTTCAGCTACTTGTATGAAATGGGAATTCAAATGGTAACTGTTCAGCAATGGTAATTTGTGGCTGAGAAACAATCTAGCATGGAATCTAGCATGAAAGGTAGGAAGGTCCAACTGCGGAATGAGTTACGGTGGCTGGAAGCAGGAATGCCAGAGATGGAAGGATTSGCTGTAAAGGAATGAATTTTCCCTTGGTGATAAGAAACAGCTGCAACATTGTAGCCATCCTGGAATCTGTGTGAAAGTACATACAAGGTATCGGCTTGTGACACATCTTTGTAGGCTCCKTATGGGACCACCTATAGCAGTTAAGACTCTGCCCAATATGTTGTTCATTATTTTATATTTGTATTTAAGCACAAATGTGGGTTTAATTCACCTCAAGGTGTACCATAGATATTCTCCATTATATATCACCTGTGCTACTCATTTCCGACTAGATCTGACTCCACGAGCATCGCAGTGAAGACTGTACTTCTTAATGAAGCACCGCCAGAAGAGTCTTGTCCTCAGACAAGTCCAYCCATTCTGTGTAAGTGTCAGTGCAAGCAAAACTACTGCTGTGCAACTAGAGTGGCTGCCACTGAGTCTGAGAAAGAAAGCCCTTATCCTATGTACCTTCAGGGTAGCTTTTCAGAATATGATTACCGAGGGGAAGGGAACACCTTAGAATGCTGCTGAAAAAAGGGGGTTTTAAGTCAAAAAGGCCTAGTTTTAAGTTGTACATGTGAATGCCTTTGTCGCTTTAGCTTTCTCAGTTGGTTGGGTAGCTATAAATTATTTTTGTATATGCTCCGGTCTATATTAAAATGACTTCATATCTGTTCAAACAATGAAGAAAAATGGCTTTATTTTATGCCTGGAGTCTTCCTAAACAGTGTCTCTAAAACAGGATTGAAAAAACACTTTCTTAAATATTGTGCATTCATAAACTTCTTAAACAGTAGCATCTGACTGATACATGCAAAATGAGACACAATCATCCATGCAGGCAGATTTGCACAGAAAAAGATGGGCACAAAAGACAGAGCCACTGGCATAGTCTTCCTTGATTAATAGACTGTAGTAGATACAATGGTGTAACAAGACAGGTCTGAAATGCAGCTAACATGGTTTATCATTAAGCATTCAGCTATGTGACTGCGATCTCTGCTTCTTTAAGTAGTTCTGGTGGACAGTCACAGTTCCCATGTGCACAAATGAGGAGACAGAGACTTCTTCCTTTAATCCCACAGGCCTTTTTTATTTCATTGTTTCCCTTATAGAACTAAAGTAAACCAGGATGATGTCCTGCCTGAGGTTTTGGTGTAGGCACATACAACATTCTTATAGCTTTTGTCATATGTAAAGTTGGCACATCAGCAAAACTATTCTGCTGTCCTGTCAGTGAGTGCAACAATAATAATTTGCCCACAAAGGACTTTCTTTGCTTTTGAAGTAACTATAGATCCAGTTGCAATAGCATTTTTTTCTGGGAACAGGGCTAACTGGCTGATCTTCAGGGTTTTCATACCCATCAGAAAAAAAAAATCCAGACCAGATCATTAGCCTTATCCAAACATACCTTAAAATCTGACATTTAAGAGTTTAAATTCTCATTAAAAGCTACAGGAAGGTAATAAAACTTGAAATTAGACAGTACTGTCAGTGCACTACATCTTTGCAAGAAAGTAATCTCAAGGTTGAGTAACGATGGGATGAGTATATGTTAAAAAAAGAAAAACATTTCAAGTAGCCTTGGGAAAAAAATCCAGAGAATATCAGAGCATTATTTTCCCCTGCCTCACACTGACACCCAATGCCAAACACAGCACTAAAACCCCACATTGTCCAGTGTACCGGGTCTGGCTGAAACAGAGTTAATTTTCCCCATAGGAGAAAGGTGCTGATAACACACCGGTGTTTTGACTACGGCTGAGCAGTGCTGGCACAGCATCAGAGCTGTCTGTCCAACATCCCTCCTGCCCATCGGGAGGTTGGGGGTGGGCAAAATCTTGGGATCAGACACAACTTCAACAGCTGACTGAAACTGACAAAGGATATCTGCTCAGATATAAAGGCTAAGAAAAAGGAGGAGGAAGGTTGGGAGAGGACATTCGTTATTTACGTTTGTCTTCCAGAGAAACCACTACACTTGCTGAAACCTCATTTCCTGGGAAGTGGATGAACATTGCTTGCTCATGGGAAGTAGAGAATAAAATATTTGGAGTTTCTTTTTCCTTTGGTTCCATGTGAAATACCTTTCTCTTTTGCTTTGGTAAACTGCCTTATCTCAGCCTATGTTTTTTTGCATCTTATTTTTATTCCCCTGTCCAGCTGTGGAGGAGAGTGATAGAGTGGCTTGGTGGGCTCCTGTCATCCAGCCAAGGTCAACCCACCACATCTCCCTGTAGATAACCATGCAAGCTTTTGGTTAAAAGAGAATCAGACGCTTAAAACCTCTTGCCTTTATGACCAGTGCAAAAATCCTATTCCATTGAGTGTTTCACTGTGAAGGTTTAAGATTTCCACAGCAACTGCTTGAAAGAATAATCTCAACAGGAATCAATGTCTTTCACCAAATAAGAACGCTCTTGGCTATTTGGGTTCTTATATTTAATTATTTTATTCTCCAGACTTATTCACTAGTGGTCACAAATGCTGAGTGGATTTCATCTTGGGTAATTAGGTGTTTACTGTGTAGGTATCTCCATCTAGACATCATAAACTTATTTTATAGTCAGTGAGTGAAAAGAAGCAATCCTAGGCCATGAATCTTTTGAATTATTTTAGATGTCTCTTTTAGAGCAAGATAAATCAAGCCAACAAGTGCCTACTTAGCTGACTGCCTGGAAAGAGAGGCCAAATAAAGCCCCACATTTGGTAGATTAATCCTGCCTTCTGAGAGACAGCACAGGGTTCATGTTCACTGTTTCATGCATGGCTTCATAGTAAAATAATAGACCTAGAATAGACCTAGAATAAAATGGTTCAAAGGCAGCATGTGTGTGAGAAGCAAGCACTGCCATCACAGCTAAAATAGAAAATTTTTATCTTGGGATGAGGGAAAGTCAGAAAAAGAGTAGAAGGAAAGATGAAATAGTCATCTCAAAGAAGTGAGCTGCTGCAAATGGCAGATTCAGCAATCAATATGCATAGCTGTGATTCCACTCAGATGTTGTAAATACATACAGACGGCTTTGGTCTCAATGTTGTACAATCATCAACCACCTGAAGTGTCAGCTTGTGAAAGTAGCATGGCTGAAATATAGGAAAGAAATGTATCAAAATGGAAGTCAGAGGCATAAGCTTATAGCAGCTTCTAGTGACAATAGCGAATACTGTCTTCTTCTTGACCTGTCACTGAGAGGAATTGCATTTCTCTCAATTTGGCTGTTTGGCAGGCACACAATTTCTGGGGTTGACATCATCATTTGTGCCTTTTTTTGATCTGGTTGGCAGCATTTTCAGCTGTGTTGCAAGAAGCACTTGAATTGCCTATTAAGAACTTTTAATCTATTTATTTATTTATTCTGAAAAGCATACTCATGCATGCATCATCCATCATCTTCTATGAGCTTGAGTCAGCTGTAGATCCTGAGCTGAGCAGCTGACTCATACTGACACCGAGCACATGGATTGTATTACTGTTAGGTGTTCTTACTGACATTATTAGTGTCATAGGGACAGAGCGGGCAGACTGAAGTTCAGGTGTTTGTGCCTTAAAGTGAAAGCTGAGTCATGTAGATATTCTGTGTCTGCAACTTAAAAAGAAGCCTTTTGTCAGGGGAGATACAACAACAGTGATTGCTATTATGACAATTCATCCATTCTAAAATTGTTCAGCCATAACAAGGGGCATACAACAATGAGTCAAAAGGAGGAAAAGCATGAGTTAGCCTTACAATATCAGCTGAACTCTGTAAAAACTCTAGGTCTTGCAACATATCTAGGATTGCTGGGATAGAAGAGAAGCAGTAGGTGCCTTCACTATATCATTTTACTCTGTACTTCTCGGTCTGCTCTAAACTTCCCCAGCTCTGTTATGCAACTTTTGATAATACCAGTGATATGTGATGCTGGCAACAAGAATGCGTGCTAAAATGGAACTTGGTGGGGTTGTAAAATTCCTGGATGAATATAAAAAAAAAGGAGTTGAGGGTCATGACAGACAATGAGGTGAACATGAGGCAGTTGCTGAAGATCTCATAAATCTCACGATTTAACCCATACTGGGTTAATGACAAGAGTACTACAAAAAGTTGAGGGAAGTGATTTTTCCCTGAATGTTTGTGTATCACAATGCAATGCAAGCTGCAGCTAATCCATGTGATGATTAGAAAGTGGAGAGAACAATACGTAGTTTGAGACCAAATGAAATTGGTTTCTTTACCCTGGAGAAAAGAAATCTGAGGGAGGGCTTACTGCAGACTTCCATTAAAGGGAGACTGCAGAGGAGATGGAGCCAGACTTGCCCCAGCAGTGCACAGACAGTGGCAAGATACAGCAGCCACAACTTTCAGAAAGAGAAATTCTGACTGGACAAAAGAAAAAACCTCTTTGCACAGAGAGTGTTTAAGCACTGAAGCAAGTTATGCAGAATGGTTGTAGAATAAGCATCCTCAGAGATATTCAGAACTTGACTGAACAAGACTCAGAGAAACTTAGTCTAACTTAGAAGCCAGCACTGCTTTGAACGGCAAGTTGTCCTGAATGATCTCCAGGGTTCCATTCCAAACATCCTTTCCTTTTATGATGCTTTGCTGCCTTTTAGCCCTGGAATTAAAGAACTCTCCCTCCAACAGCTGTTGCCATTAATATTTACATGAAATCCTGCAGGAGCTCTTGGCCAGCTACCTTCATCATTGGGCTGCTGAAATCAGTCCCATAGACCACTGGTGACTAGAATACATTGGAACAGACAGACATAATATAATGCAAATTAGAGGAAATGATGAAAATTACTTGTATCCTGTATTAGTTTTGGGAAAATAAATCGTGCATATCATACTAGCTATTCACTGAAAACATCTGTTCAGTAGAAACTAAAAGCAACTAAGATTTTTTACTTTATTAAAAAGAAATAGAGATCACTGAGAGTCTACACTGAGGCACTAGAGCCTCCTATGATCTGGCCTGTAACTATTTAATTTATTCTGGTTTTCACAGYAAGATTAAAGGAATGTTACTATTAACTTACTAAGTCAAGAAGTATTTCTAAGGGAAGTTTTCTATCTGCAGGGATTCATGATATCTTAATGAACTCAGTAAATAACCTCTGTATATAATGGTCTGAGTATCAGAATTATGGGTTGTTGACTGCCTTGATGATGAGGTGAGGTTTTGTTCCAAATGTCAAATGTATATATTCTGCCTTTTCACCACACTTATCCGTAAGTGCTATACACCCTGAATTTCACAAATTGTCAGGCATATTTATTGTGGGAGTGTAGCTTTCTGCTTCCAGTTCCCTTCTCATTTAGAATTGCTAATTAGTTACCTCACAGTTTAAGATGGTATGGCATAGACTGCAAATTATTTCAGGGTAGTTATAAGCTAGATGAAGAGCAGCTGAAAAACAGGTGTCTGCCTTATGATTGGATACTGTGTTGGAAATGAAGAGAAAGTAATGATTGCTGAAGAAGGAAGTTGGATAGAAATCTTTACCTCGACATATAAGTGCACACAGTAAGTTTGACATTTTATCAAGTAAGTACAAACGCCGCCTCATTCCAGAGATTTTAATGACAAAATTAAAATAATATGTCAGTGAAAGGGTACGATACCAGCAGATGCATGAGGATTTGCATTGAAAATTGTTCAGAAGTCATCCTTTTTGCTGTTTAAAATTTGTGCACCGTGGGAAAAGCAGAAGTCTGAATTACATGGTCAATTTTCATCCCAGTCTTGAAGATGAACTATGTCCAAATGGATACTAATTCATTATGCTATGCCTTTCTATTGTTTTCATGCACAGTTTTAATCAGTTTAAAATGTGGTATGCTTAACAGTATGGATTAAAGCTCTTGCTTCCAGGACAAACTATACCTTCCTCTAAGTCAGGAAAAGCTTTAAACTTCTGATGAGCAAAATCCTTTGACATCCAAAAATTTCACTAAGATTTAGTGCTTTTTTAAAGTATTATGTATTAGGGCCAAAGAGAATTTGCTGATTTTTGAATCTCATTCCTTTAGCTGCAATGACTCCCCAAAGTCTTTTTGGGAAACATTCCTGAAAAATACATCCTATCAAGTTTTACCATGCACATGTTCAAAGACAAGTCCCCATGAAAATAAAGAGAATAAGGAAGAACTTTTAACCCTCATTGAACTTTTTTAGTCACCCCTAAAATTAGCCAACATAAAATATCATAAACCAACTTTTTTCTCTGGTCAATTATGACTCCTTGAAATTTCCTGGAAGTGAAAAACCAGACAAACTCAAATGCAAAAACAAACAAGCAAACAAAAAATGATGCAATAGTTTGAACATTCTGCACCTTCTCAGCTTTTGTGAGTGCACAGTACAGAACTGCAGCCTTTGCTGCCTGCAGCTGCCCTTTCTGTTCTTACAGAGATTGCTAAGAAAGGAGAGAGCCTGGAAAACACATAAGGCTGGAAGCTTAGCTGAAATTGGACTGCTCTGAAAGCCACAGGAGGTCTGGCTTGAAAAGCACATTTCCATGACATTTTCAGTATTGAATTCTTGAGTTTGCCTTTTCATTCTGAGTAAAAATATTTTTTTCTAGAAAATAAACAAACACATAAAAATTCAATTTCCTGATCACTTCTTGCAAAATATATTTAGAACTCTGTGCCAGAGCAAAGTGAGTTTAGTGACATCTTTGAAACCATCGTAGTCATGATGGAAATTAATAGAATTAAGGTTATGTGCTAACAACAAAATCTAGGTGCACAAATTCAGAAAGCAAGTGCATGAATTTTAGCTATTCTAAAGAACTGAACACCAAATTACTGTTATTTCCTAGTATGTGCAAAGATTATTCATATTACCTATGGAAAGAATAATTTTTCCAGCTAGGAGCTATACCTATACAGAATCAGTTTTTCCTTATTAAGTAGTGAAACTGTTGTGGAAGAGCTCTTGACAAGGCATGGTACAGTCATTAATACAAGGGAATGCAATAAGATGAGCCCTTTCCTCTATTCGGGCAAGACTTGCTAGAACAAGGAATTGTCAGTTTGTATCTGGCAGTCTGCAATATAATGTGACATGTACCTAATTCAACTTCAAGCTTCAGTACTTGAAATAGGATAACATTCGAGATTATGGCATCTAAACAGAGATGTCTTCACGGTGATATCTTTAGGTCCCGTGGATGTCCACACAATAGGGATGTGGGACTTGGTTCAGTTTACTAAACAAAGTTTTCTGGGGACGTTGTAGTTGCCCTACAGTATTTCTGTACTTCAGACACTGATATTTCTGTACTTCAGATATCTGTATTTCAGATACTAGCTGCCACTCTAGAATATTGTGGGTGCCCTGTAGGTCTTGTCTCAGACCTACTAGTCACATGGAAAGGTCTCAGAAAGCTTCACGTGCTTTTTAGGCAGCTGAACTTGAAGCCCCAAGGGAGGCTAAGGTGGACAGCAAGAGCACAGGTACAAGTTTTAATGCCCCAAAGTATCACATAGTAAATGATTTACAGAAAACTCATATCTTTTTAAAGTGACAGCTGGAGACTTATGAGAATGTCTTAGGACATCATTAATATACTAAGTCATACGTGTGGGCACCTGAATAGATTCCTCAGTGTTTATGTAAGTTATTGATTTATGCAAGTGTCATGTTTTAACCCCAGATGACAACTAAGGACCTTGGAGATACTCACTCATTCTTCCCCCCACCTGTAGGATGAGAAGGGGAATCAGAAAAAGGTAAATCCCATGGGTTGAGATAAGAAAAGTAAAAATCAAAATAAAGTAGTGTATGATGATGATAATAATCCTAATAATAATAGTAATAATAATAACCAAAAGGAAGATAACAGAGAGAGAGAAAGAGGAATAAAGCCCAAGAAAAGCAGGTGACCCACAATACAGTTGCTCACTATCTGCTGACTGAAGCCCACCTGTTCCCAAGCAGTGATTGGCCCCTCCTGACCAACTCCCCACATTTATATACCGAGCATGTGGTATGGAATATCCCTTTGGCCAGTTTGGGTCATCTGTCCTGGCTATGGTCCCTCCTGGTTCTTGTGCATCTGCTCACTGGCAGAGCATGAGAAACTGAGAAGTCCTTGATGTAGAGTAAGCACTACTCAGCAACAACTGAAACATCAATGTATTATCAACATCATTCTAACACTACAATTAAAAACACAGATACTAGAAATAAAATAAATAACCAGCCAAAACTAGGACAGCAAGATACAGACACCAACAAATTTTACAAACTTATTCTTCTTAAAGATTAATTGGTTGTCTAAAGATATATTCTTACTAATAAAAATCCCCTCTTCAGTGTCCTGATAAATATATGCTAATTTTGATTGTTTTTTACAAAATCTTAGAGGAATTAATTTTACAAAATATACATGAATTATGGTTTAACATAAGAAGTAAAAAGAAAAATATTTGGGCAATGTGTACTGATTCCATATAAATATCACAGATCATCAGTTTAGTTTCATAGAGTTTGATGGTATTTCCTCAATTAAAACAGCCATCAGTGAGTAAACAACAAGGCATTTGTTTAAGCTTGTTTAGTTCATTTTTGATACCATACTAAATCACTTTGGCCCAACAAACTAAAATTACAATACAACTTTTTCCTTCATCATAACATTTTATTTAGGCGACAACCTTAATCATGCTCACTCTTAATTACAATTTGTTTAAGACTTATCAATAAGCATATATTGTAACAGTTGGAAGTTCTCATGATTTATTAATAGACAATTCTTTCTCTTTTCTAATCCATTCTCTAAATGACTGCAGAGATCTGAAAGTGGCAGTCTCCAAGAGTTCTAGGTAAATTAATACTAACAAACTTGGTAAAGCAGTCTTGCTGGAAATTTATCTGTCAGAATTCACCCTTCTTTATGTATAATTGTCTCTATCAAATTTCTGATTTGCTTACTCAACAATTTGTTTGAAAGTGTAATGATTAAATAGGAAGACTTCCCAATAGTTTCTGAAAATTGGTTGAAGAACAGAGGACCAGAAACCGATGGAACATATAATTGTTCAAAATCATTAGGTATTGTTACTCAAAGTTAGAAACAACTCACCATGAAAAAGACTAGATCACAAATTCAACTAGATCACAAATATGCCATGCTTACTTCCCAGAATATCCTTATATGTACAGTTCTGGTTTGGTTGGGGTTTTTTCTTCTTTTTCCTTTTCTTTTTTTTTCTTTTTTCTCTAGTCTTTACATCTGCCGATTGGTCCAGTTAGAAACAGCCTGTAATAGTAAATAATTACTCATGTTCAATTGGTCTAAATTTGTAATTTCCATAGTATGAGTTATAGTGAACATCTAATATTTTGTCTGGGTTTAACAGTGTAATGATTATTGAAATATGGCACAATAGAAGGGTTCATTTTGTTTTGTTTTATTTTTTCAATAATGTCTTTAAAGAAATTCATATAACATGATTATTTAAGTCTTAAATAAATTAACGAATTTAAAAAGTTAAAGGAGTCAAAAGTAAAATTTGGGGGGACAGCTTTTCTTTCCCTTGACATAGCTGTGAGCCCTACTGAGACATGTAAAGAAAGTAATCATTAGGTCGATGCTATAATTTATTTCTCCCAGTAAATAACAAAATGAAGATTGAGAACAAATTTCATATCCTTCTTTCACTCCTTGGAGAATACCATGCCATCTCTGGATAGAACACAAGAAATTTTAAAAAATTAAATGGGCGGTTAAGTGCAATTTATCCATATCCTGAGAATTTATATAATTTTTTAAGATGAATACGTTAAATTGATCATTTTTTCCCTAGAATTGGGGTATTCAGAATAGTTTAAAAAAATTACAGGTTTAATTCCGTGTTTCGGAGCAGTGTATACGTTCCCTAAAATGAAAATAAGAACATAGATGTTGCTTTAGATGAGAAAAGTGGGTGCAAAATGAAATGAATATAATTTATGGAATAAGGATCTAATCAGCTGCCTCTCAAAATTAGGGATAGAGGGGAAGCACCAGCAAGAAAGTGATTGGATAAGACACAGCATTTCTGCCATACATGGGAGTTGACTGGATCCACAAGGAATATTTGGCAAGAAAGAATGTCTATAAACCTGAGAGAGAACTAGAGCATCGTGGTAAACCCTAAAAAGGTACATAATCAAATGATCACTAGTGCAACTCATGTACATGCTGAACAATATACCTTTACTCACTGATAATTGATTGCAAGTAAATCTCTCATAAAAAACTTTAATTGAGCATGATCACAATTAGAAAGAGCATGAGCTATGGCTTTCATCTCTCAGACATTACCACATTTTGGCTAGATAGTTTCTGTTGCCTTTTTCAATACCAGTACATGGATAATTTCATAGCTGGTTTCTTGCAAACCTAAACAGACACCTGTGAAGAGCTATAACCAGCTTCTTAACCATCACATTCCACAACAAATGTTGTCTTGGAAAAATTACTAAAAGTAACATTTATCCTTACGCTTTACTTTTTATGATCATATGAGTTTCATACAATGAAATTTAGTGGTAAAATAGTTCAAAAATGTATTAGGGTTGTGGTATTCATTGAAGTACTGAGTGAAACTGGATTGTTGGATTAAACACTGCATAAAATCATTATTGTACAATGAGGGAAAAAAATTCCAACACCTAAAAGAAAATCAGAGGCAGACACGGTATATGTTCCATGGATTACTCAAACCAATTAAACACATGAGCAGACCTTCACAAATGGAGTTGTAATGAATAGAAATGGAAAAGAGATTCATTATAAAAGAGACTGCCAGAAAGATGAAAAAAACCTACAAGATTTACTATATTTTGCTTGCTTTTTCTTGAAGTAAGATATTTCTACAATGTTGCAGATTTTGACACTAGATTTCTTTAAAAATCACATCTGAAATTTTACTGTAAGGAATATAATATTTACAGAAACAAACTGTCTATGTTTTATTACAATACCAACTATGCTTGGTTTCTATTCTTTTCTTTTTTATCTCCTTTTTTTTTTTTCCCATTCACCATAAACATCTCTTTCTGGAGAAGTTGGAGAGATAGGTGACAGCAGATGTGAAGAAATACAGCCTGGAATCTAACTAAATTGACTAGTGCAAGGTTGTACTGTTGCCAGTTTGTATTTGTCAGAAGTAGTTAAAAGAATGAGGTCTAAAATATGTTTGTGAGAAAGACAAGAAGTTGGCAAAAAAAATGAAAGACTACAAACAAAATTATGTGTAAACTTTCTTGGAAAGGAAAGGAGGAATCCTCCTTGGAAAGGGGGATTCTTGGAAAAAGGAATGTCCATTATAGAACTATGAGAAATTTTTGCAGTTGATGAGTTCACTTGTTTCACAAGTTTCCTTTAAAACATTTTGTTTTGCAAAGAATGGTCTTGAATGGCAAAAATATGTTACTAAGAAAATTACTAAGGCACATATTGGACACCTTAAGTATTTGAAAAATAAAAATTAATAGAAGCGCATTTGAAAAATCATGTCTTTTTTAAATTATTATTTTACTTTACTTAGACACTTCTGTGATTTTTCAGTAACATTCCATCATATTTACCATTTTTTTCCTCAATACATCATAGTCTGTTGTTAGTCTAGTAGTTTTGGATTTAAATAAATGTAAATATTTTCTCCTGCACTTGGATATCCCCTGAAATTGAATAAAGATATATTAATTACAATAACATTGAAAGTACAAAACTAGTGAGTTTTGTCATAGTTTGTGTAATGCTTTCTTTACGTTTACATTTTTAAAAATACTCTGAAATTATCAAAGAGTAACAAAAGTTACATCATCATAGGTTTGAGATGATGCTATTCCTGTGTTCTAATAACAACAATAATACGTCATTTTTCCCAATAGTTAAGATTTCTGGCACTTCATTTAGCACTTGCAGAAGCCCATACTGCACCTTCCAATGGATTTAGAGTTGCTCATAGGTGTAAGGCTGTCAAATTATTTATGAGAGGGGTTAATGGTCCATAGACACCATAAATTGAAGCAAGACCAAACTCAGAAAGCTTGCACCTACTTCTTACCAGTCAGACAGATTAAAATTCAGCTGGGATCCAAGCTTTCAAAACCCAGAATAATTAAAATATGCCTATTTCAACTGATTTCAGATCATACTTTCAATCAGAAAACACAAATTCAAAGGTCAGTACAACAGCCAGGAGCAAATTATACAATATAAATGAACACTATCTAAAAAAAATAACATCCACTGAGTAAAAGGTTCGGATCAGTCCAAGAGAAGGTAATTGTACACATTTTGCTCTGGAAGGTTTCCGCTTGGTATATTCCATAGGTTTTTTTCCCCCTTTAACTTCTCTCTGAAAAATTCAGAAATTGAACACTCTTCCTACTGTGAAAGACACGTACTTTTCTTCCTTTCTTTTCTTCCCTGTGATTTTGTACCAAAAATCGTATCTATTTACTGATAATGCATATCTGCTTAGACCAGAAGGGGTTTTTTCCCTTTCTGCAAATGCCCTGACAAAATCAGTAGTGATGGAAAGATAACATTTAAAGCAATTTCAGCAACTCATGGCTATTGTCCTGAGGGATCTTATTGTCAAGTTTACAAATTCAAAATCAACAGAATCCTCAATCACTCTATACTTATTCTATTTTTGGTCTATAGTTATCACATGAATTTAACATTATTCGATACTTGTCTAAAATGACTAAGTGGGTAGAGCAGTGTTATTCAAAATTCCTCACTGTTCCTTATAAGCAAAATTCTCCTTTAATGCAACTGCAAGTTATAGCAACCTTCATCAATCAGATACTTTTTCTGTACTCCTGGTCTTCCATTGGGATGACAAATAACCTTCCTGCTGCTTGAATACCTAACTCTTCCTCCCATATTCTCAACATCTCCAGCATTACTCATTACACATCACACTACAGAAGTTTATCTGTTTTCAGGTGTGAATCCAATGGTATTTAAAATAAAACAACAATACGAAACAAGTTTCTTCCTTCCAGAAAGAAAGGACCTCTAATTTCTGTATGCCCAGTATCAACTGTGAAAGGCAGAATTGCTATCACCATGACATATGGTCTCTTTAAAATAATTTCCTAGTTATAAGGAACTTAAAGAAACTTTTAATGACTTAGTTTCAGTAACTTCCGTTATTTATCAATTTTAGTGAATATGAAGAAATAAAAAATAAGATTTAAAAAATTACATTAACGTAAATCTGTTATTGATTTCCATTTTTGGAGGCAGATTTTATTATGCTTATAGGATGTTCTGTTTATGTTCTCATATGTGATATATCCTGTTTCAGTTTTTGGCTACTGTCTCTCATTTCAGAGGTTACAAGCACATGACTGTCTGAGGATTTTCCAACTGCTATAAATTTAGTTACTGGATTTTTTTTGAAAATGTGGAAATCTGGCAGTCCACTCCTGCCCGAGAAGTAGATTAGGGAGGGAGGGAGGGAGGGAGGGAGAAGCGACAGAAAAGATATTTCTCATAACCTTAATAAGAGCATTTTTCTAAAAATTTCTACCTTGTCTGGAAATCCTTGGCATCATTATATGGGAAGTGAGTCATTCAGGTGTATTTTAAGTATGTTCTCTACCATTTCAGAGAAAAAAACCTGATATCTAAGGTCAAATTTATGGATTAGGTGAATGCAACTAAAATTATTTAAGAAGATGCGGGTTTTTTCTCATTCATGTATATCCAAAAAAAGGTATATTCACCAAACATATTTTAATTTTGGTTACTAAGTTTGATTGGTAATCAAATCAGAATTGGTAATCAGAATCTTCAGGAGCTCAGTTCTGTTTAAGTAGACATCCAAAAGTTTGGCACTTATGTGCAAAAAATTAGAAACCATTAAAAAAGTGCAAAGAATAAATATATTGTTTGGAAACATGCATTCCTTGAAAATCTAATATACGCCATCCCTAGTCTTAACCAGCAACTTTATTTTGTAATTTTGGACCCACAAAGAGTATTCAAGAATTGGAAAACATTGCAACTTAAATAACCAGAAAACTGGTAGATGAATATAAGTTTGAAAAAAAGTTCATATTTTCTGGATAGCTTTCTCATCTTACATACTTTCCCCATCTAAATTTTACATTTCAATGTATTATTTAACATTCTTTACAACTTCTCAGTGAATTAACTCATTTTAGTCTAATGCAATAGAATAAGAAAAGGTTGGGTTTTTTTTGTGAGCAATCCTGGCATTTGTCCAATGGGTCGTGACTTAAATGGGGAATATTTTCAGTAGATTTTACAATAATTATGATTATTTATAAAATAGTGTCAGCTCCTATTGACAAATCTGTTAAATTGAGCATAATTACCCCTTTTGATTACACCTGCCCATTAATGTTTGATACACCTCTTTGTGACATGTAATTTCTGTATTGAATTCAAAGTGATAATATATGTAGTTACAATTTCACATTTTTAGTTGAAAAAATGAGGCTACAATTTAATAATATGCATAATTTTATTAATATTAGTTTACTGCTCTTCGTTTTGTTCTTGGGAATATTATTGAAGAGTTTCTTCCCTGTATTTTAAAGGAAAATGTCAGGATATATATATAAACATGAAAAAATCATTAAAATCTTGCTAGGTCATTTTACCCCAGCAGACACCTATTAAAATATTGATGAAGATGGAAAGATGGATCCCTACCTATAAAGGTCTCATGGTACTGAAGGAAAAGATGGAATGTAGTGGCAAAAGCAAATTTAAAGATATTATAAACAGAATCAACAGGAATTTTTGAAAATCTGACATGAAAGATGATGAAGTTAAGCACACACTTCAGGCCTCATTTGAAACTTTCTGCATTTCCAGACATCAAGGAATTCTCTAAATGCTGAACATAACAGAGAGGTATAGAAGAAAGAAGCCCAGAACAGACACTCTCCTGTCACCTATGCACTTTAGGATAATTAAAGTCTCTCCAAGGTAGAAATTACAAGGACTATAAAGACTACAAGAGCAGTACCTCCCATTTACAGATCAGTTTTGATTGCAACTGAAATATCATCAGCTGAAAGTTTGTTAGACAACAGATCTATTTTAGCATAG
The DNA here is from genome assembly GCA_018881555.1 of Amblyornis subalaris. Lineage (NCBI taxonomy): Eukaryota > Metazoa > Chordata > Aves > Passeriformes > Ptilonorhynchidae > Amblyornis > Amblyornis subalaris. The sequence continues at coordinate 15,547,088 of JACAXG010000002.1, forward strand.
GCGACTCAAACTTCCTCTCTTATACTGTCATTCAGCAGTTTCCATGATCCTGCAAAATAGAAAAAAAGTAACACTAAAAAAATTATTTTTTCATTACCTGGACAGCTGTGAGATAAGCCTTCTGCATTCTAGATTATTTTTAGTTTCTTGTCATTATACGCTACAACTGGAGGGTCTTGTTGATTGATTATCCTGTTGCTGTAGAGTATGGAAAGTCTATGTCTCTCAGTTCAGGGCAATCCATTACAGGTCCTGAAAAAAAGTGTAAGCTTTGTACCTCCACCCTATGGGAAGGATATTTTAAAAAAAAAATCTTTCCAGGAACCAGTGTAGATAGAAGTGCACTCATATAAAAAAGCTTTATCTTATGTTAATACTTTGCTATGGAACATATATTAATATAGGGAATAGTGTTATGATTTTTTTCTAATAAAAATCCTTCTTTCACTATATATAAATATATATAAAAATATATATACACTTCTCAAGGCATAAGACAATCAATTTCTTATTTCAAAATGTTTTCAATAATTTTAATTAAAATGTGTCTTTTGTTTTGACATGCAAGAACTAAACCAGGTTTTTAAATTAACAGTCAGTTTTTCCTCCTTCCTTAATGATATTATTTAAGATCTCTAGAGAAGGACCAAATACGATAAATATCAGTGTCAAATAATTTGATACTGGTAGCCTGTTTTTCCGACATTTTATTAGAACTTGATGCTGTAACTTACGAGCTTTTGTGCTGACATCTGATTTCACTTTTTTAGGCTCATGAAACTAAACATGACAGGATTTGCTTCTAATATTGTCTCAAATGTCCAAGGGCATTTAAATGAGCAAAATAGATCAGATACAATACAGTTTTCCTTATTGGTATATGTTGCTAAATAAAATATTATTGACATGACAGATTACCCATCTTCATAAATTGTATACAGCTTTGTTTGATGTTTGGGACTTATACATTGCAGGAATGTACTGACATTGACTTGTCTGTAGAATTACTATATAAATAATAAAGACATTTTACAGATATAGAAAAAGCATCCAAATTTTAAAACCCTTTTTTAATCATAAATACTGTTGAGAAGGGTTCCATAAACACTATCAGCTTAAGCATTGATCTGACTTTTAATATTTCCAGCTTTTCTCATTCCTAGTTTATTTATTTTATCCATTTATCTTTCATTTTTATGAGATTGACTGGTTTTTCATTGGGCAAAATGAAGCAGGAGAAAATCAATCATTTCTCAATGTGTCTGATGCCTTGGGCATCATCCTACTGGGAATATTCTACAGTTTTAAGCTACACTTGCTTGTACTTTATTTGCAGGACAAATGAACTTCCACATCATATGTACTTATTTACTGATTTTAGTGTCTATAAAAAATATTTATTGTAGAAACCGTTCAAAGGTCTTAGTCACATATTACAAACTGAACACAAATGTAATAGCTTCCATTAAACACAGAAAGAAAAGAAAATATAAAACGTCCAGATCTCTATTCTCATATCCTTGTGCTCATAATAGTCTGGGTAGCACATTGTCATGAATGGGTGATTCAGATCCTTAAGAAGCCACTGTCAAAGATGTGAGCAAAAGTGGAGCAGGGGAAGAGCATAAGGAGTCCTCCTCCCAAGGAGGAAGGAGCAGCAGAGACAACATGCAATGAACAGACCACAGCCCCTGCTCCCCATCCCCTTGAGCCACTGGTGGAGAGGAGGAAGGAAATTCAGGAGTGAAATTGAGCCCAGTGAGAAGCAGGGGTTGAGAGGGGATTTTTAAGATCTGGGTTTTATTTTTTCATTATTCTATTCGTATTTTTATTGGTAATAAATTAATCTAATTTCCCCAAGTAGAGTTTGTTTTGCCTGTGGCAGTTAATTGCTGAGTGATCTCTCCCTGTCCTTGTCTCAACCCTTGAGCCTTTTGTTATATTTTTCCTCCTCCATCCAGCTGAGGAGGGGAGTGATAGAGTGGCTTGGGTGGCATCCAGCCAGGGTAAACTCACCACACTAATAGATACAAATTGATTCAATTTGCAGACTACGCAGTAATATAGGAGTAGGAAGGTAGCAGTAATATTTTGATCTACAAGGCCTATTCAAGAGACACTAATTACATGTTAAAACAGCCAAACTTTTTCATGTCATCAGTGCTTTTCAGGAATTTGTATTTCTCAACATATGTCTCTTCTCCAAACCCATACCCACATCTACCATGACACCTTTACATTAGAGAACAGTAGAAATAGCAAAACCATTTTTAGAAGCTTTATAGTTCATAGAACAGTAATTTTCAGCTCAGGAAAATATGCAGACATAGTATTCTCTTTGCAGCAAAGCATTAGTACAGAGGAAAAAGAAACTATTTGGGTAAATTCGATAAGCAGTCCAAGTTTGCATGAAAGATTTAATGAGCTGGGATAAATACCATAGCCATGCTACTCCTACTATTCTCTTCTCTGCTGTTCTTAATAGAAGCCACCTCTGCTAATATTACTCTGATGTACTTACCAAGCAGGTTTCTGTAATCTATTCAGAATAATGAGGCCTGATGATATAAAATTTGGTACTATATTGTGTAGCAAAAGCCTAAGTCTCCAGGTGAATTTTTTTTCCCTTTAGAACAGAAGTAAAAATATCTAAGTAGTTTAAGACAAAGGATAGGTAGACATGATTGAAAATGAAAAAATAAATAAACATATAATAGTGCTACTTTTACACTATTTGTGGTAGTCTGTGTCAGTGARTCATTTAGTTTAGCAACCTTAAATTAAAACTAACAACGATTTTTGCACGAAGCTTTTGTAAAAAATGCATATCAACCAACAGAAAAATGTAATATAATAAAAGCGGGATATTGAGTTGATTTACTGTATCCAAGATGAATTTGGTAACAATACTAGATTTAAGGCTAGTTGGCTCAGTTCTGTAATATAATTGTCTCTTTGAAAAAGGCATTAATTTTTTACTATGTCACAACAATTTTTTGATCACGAATAAAATTCCTTTTTTTGTGTGCCTTTCCTTCATCCAATGTCAGCCTCCAGCATTCAGTTAGCAGGAACAGTCAGAGTAAAGTATTCTCATTGGTTTATAAATATGATATACACATGTATAATTGTATATATGCAATGTCACTGTCCAAGAGTGCAATATAGGTACTTACCATGTTTATGGGCTAAAAGCAATATCAATTACAGTGTAAAGACCAAAAAAAGTAATTCCTGTTTAAATAAAATTAACTTTATGTATTCCAATTATCTGTTCCAGTCTCTGTGATTAAACAAAACTTCACTAAATTACCTACAACAGTTTAGAGACTACAAAGTTATTATTTTTTTATCATCAACTTCAGTTCCCCTGAATACAATTCTTCAGAAACTGGCTTCTCAGATCATTCCAGGTTTTAATAGATTTTTGTTATTGTATGTATACAGGATAATGATTTAAATAATGTGAAAGACATTGAATATAAATTAAAGGCTGAGTTAAAATTAAACTGCAACAAAAGAAAAGCCCATAACAGGGCCCATGAGGATATATTCACATTAGTACCAGATGAATAATTTTACTGGAAGAAAAAGCAGGTGTGTTTAAATAGCTGAGGCCATTAATTAATGTTTTACTGAGAAGTGTATGAATCTGACATACTTTCAGCTTAATATTATTAAGGTAAGAAGGCAGATGATCAGGCCCTGAGATTAAGTTTAGCTAACTGAACAGATCATGAGAAACCACTGAGTACCGCAGGAAAAACTACTGGACACAAAACATAACCAGCAGGTGTTGGAAGAACTCTCCCTCCCCAACTAGATGCTTCGACCCAGAGTGAGGTTCAGATGGTGGATGCAGCCCTGTAAGCCCCAGGCTTCAGGGAGTGCCTGGGACCTTTTTTTAATGCCAGGAGAGATGGCTTTTCATCCTGCAGGATCTGTGCTATCTGTTAGGAGCTGAGTTGTTATATGGAGGAGTTACAGGAGGAAATGAGCAGGCTACACAGCACCATCAGGGAACTCGAAAAAGAAGCTGACGAGACCTTCTCAGAGGCTTACAACTGCAGAACTGATTCACCTCACCCAAATTCAAAGAGGCATCTGATATGATTTTAAGCTCAACATCTGAGCCACCTCACTCTAAACCATGCAAGACCACCAGCAGGAAGTGCAATACAGTGCCCTGCGGTGCCTGAATTTCACTAACACTGAAAGGGGAGTTATGTAGAAGCCAGACAGAGTCCTTACATAGCAAAGGGGAGTATTGATGCCTTTTCAGGGATAGATTCTTCAAGGCCAGTAGCACCTTGGTGACCATATCCATAATATTATTTAAGACTGAGGTAGTAAAGGACATAGTTAGCAACATCAGAAGTACCAAACAGAGGTTTAGAGGTAGTAAATTCTGGGACAGCAAGAAATTAATTATGGATGGGTTATCTGAGATGAGGAAATACTGGAACAGGTTTCACCGGGCAGGATCTCAGTGGACAAGCAAAGCCCAAACTATTTCAGGCTCTCCTGCAGTCACTGTGCTTTGCCTTGAATGAGACACAGTGGGACTCATGTTGCCTAATTTTAGGTACACTTATATCTGAGCTAGTCAGTATAGACTTTCCATATAAACCATATAGTCAAACACTCAGATTTGCGTTCCTTCATTTAGCCATTTTTAGTTTGCTAGAAATATTTTATTACTCATTAAGTTGGACATGAAAATGTTGCCATATTTACCTTGTAAAGTCATGCGGCATGTGGATGATTCAGTGTTTGGTCTTCTCCAGGTGTAAACTAAAAAATCTCAAATTCATTTGTAAATGGTTCTCCCCATGGAAAATAGTCATTTAGAATCAACATACAATTTGGTTCTCTATCATATTAAAAGTTTATATATTGTGATTCAAGGAAAGTTCCAGATTTTCTGTTCCTGTAAAGAATTCTTGCAAGTTTGCTCACAGGAGTCTATTTAGTCAGGTCTTTATCTATTTGCAATATTTTTTCTATTTTCTTTAAAGAAAAAACATTCCCTCTAAAAAGGAAATAAAATCTGAGGACATAAGTATCCTCAGCTTACAGACATACTATAGTGTTTTCCAAGAGTTTTTAAAACTACAAATATTAATTTTGGAATTCTTTGGCTTTAAAAGAGATAACTTACTTGGATCTTGTCGCTTAAAGTCAAACTTCCCAGAGCTTATTGTATTTTGACAGTGACTAACTTAGTTATCTACCTGTTCTTAAAGCAGACTTTTTCAGAAGAATGAGGTCAACTCAAAATGGCAATTTTTCTGTTCATCTATCAATGCGATATCTTCTGAGAAGTGCTGAAAAGAATCACAAGTAGCTCCCTGGAATGTTTGTACAGTGAGAGGCAGGAGACCAGGTCTGTACCTATCATTTTATATAAAAACATGTAAGCATATACCTATCTACCAAGAGACAGGAATCTAGACAGCAATAATTTTTAAACTTTCTAAATGAGTTATTTATATAATTTCCTATCTATGTTTTCCACACAATTTAAAAGAATTAAGGAATTTTCTTTCTTATTTAATTCTATTCCTACAAAAATAAGCAGATCTATAAGCATGTAACTGTGTATGGAAGTTTATAAGTTTCTGTATGTAGAATTTCTGCATTGGCTCTGTTGTTTCAGTGCTAGGTGAACAGTTTTCCACAAATGTTGCCAAAATGAAATGCATAGACTTTCTTGTGCTGTGAGGTACCCACTGTCAGAATCTGGACAATTATACTTTTGTCATTTGCTCTCGTATGAAAGGTTGTTTTAATGATATGAAGTGAGAAAAAATTTGTATTTTATCTCTACTATATTTTCATCCTAAGCTAGGCGATAGCAAATTACTTGATGAAAATTAATGATTATCTATCCTTTTTTTAGAAGTGACTTAATTATAAGTTTTATAAATAATGGATTACTAATTCATTACATAACAAGCTGTTGAAATTAGCTCATTACTGTACCTTCTGTCATGGTTATAGGAGCCTGCCATACATAGCAATTCAACTTACTGAAATATATCCTGTGTTGCAGCAGCACTCACTAGAACTACGATGATCGAGCTAAGGTGCCTGTAGCATTTCCATTATAAACCATGTCTTTTAGCTTCTAATTTCTCACCTGTTTGGATCAAACTTGGTACAAAAATTTAACAATCAATCGCTTCCCCTTCTCACTGTCTTACCAGAGCCAAAATAGACAAAATGTGGAATTTTTAAAAAATTATTTCTCAAACTGTATCTTCTTTGCAATGCTCTTGAGGGGGGCTTAGATGGATAAGAAATGAGTATGGACATATTGATCTACTGGAGGTTAACACAGTGATCTATTTTACATGAAATAAAGTAAAAAAGTTCTGAATTACTATCATATGTAATTTAAAACTTTGCTACCAGTAATGTACAATTGCATTTTTGCATCTCATTGTCAAAAGTCCAATCTCCCCCATGATATTTCTATTACAAATCAAAATTTCACATATACCGTATGCTTCTGTTCTACAGGATTTCACATTAGCTAAAGAGTAATGATTCTACAATTGCAATTTTTCCTCACATAAAAGATTCAATGCAATAAACATTATCCTTTTGGACTCTAAGCTTTTAAAACTTACTTTAAAAAAAAAGAAATGGAGGAACAAAATGCCAGGAAATGGAAAAGAAAAGGAAAAGAAGGCAAATAAAATTCAGGTTTTTAATTAATTTGAATCTTCCCATTTATAGTCAATTTGGATTACCATTAATTAGATATCTTAACAGAAACTGTTTCAAATTACAAGCAATTGTTCACATCAAATCAAGGAGACTGAATCCATCATCAGTTAGGAAATCTGTAACTTTTTTTTTTTCACTTCAAATAGATTTTGAGTTACTTTGAAAGTTTTCTGACAATTATCTGAGCCACAGTTGAAGCAGAAGTGGGGAGAATTGAAATATTGAAAATTGCTCATTTTGGGTGAAGAGAAGCATGCTATACTATTTTCATCACAGCAGAACTCCTGTATCTCTTTAAATTCTGCTGTCAGTCAGGAGTTTGAAAGCTCATCCAAGTATTTCTCATCCAGCTGGAACACAAATTTGTTTGAGGTTGTTAAGGTTGTGGACCTTAGTGACATGTTCATTTTTCAGAGTGTAGGGATATTAGATTCAAACTTGATATATATATATGGACAAATAAATAGATTAAAACTATAAACTTCATCCTCACTTTTACATCATCATATAAATCTGGCCAGAAATCACCATTGTGAGGATTTCATCTTAAAGTTGCTAACATAACTGATAATTTCTTACAAAAGTCCAGTCACTTTGAGGAATAAATGAACAAAAAATATAGTACACAATTCAGTGACAATCTGCTCTGAATAATAATTTGCAGGATTTAAAAGCCATATTTATGCTTTTTTGTTCTTCAGAGGCTGTTTTAGCTAGGGGGTTGTGGGGGTTTTTTGGTTGGTTGGGTTTTGGGTTTTTTAGTGAAGAAAAAATGTAGGTTGACTTTCAGGTGAATAAACCAGGATATTTGTTAAATGTAATGAGAAAGTGAGTAATAGAAATATATTTACTTTATGAAATAGGCTTTTGATTTCAGGTGTTGCTGTTTTATTGGGTTGTTTGGAAGTTTTTTTGTTTTGATTTGGTTTCATAACAAGTATTGTCTATTCTCTCAAATACATAATTAATCAAATAATTATATATTATTACTCACAGGGAGAGAGAAACACACTACTTATGGAACAATTTTGTGAATTGCTTTCAAATACCTGAAAATTCTAGCTGCAATTTTACATTTATTGACAATGAAATTCCTCCGACAGTGTTGTGTGATGGACTTGGTATGAGCTCAGTGGATTATGATTAATGGTTTAGTAACAAAATATTTAATACTTACTGCTGCATACAAATACTCACAGACTTATGTCTGTACTGTAATTTTTCATATATGATCTGATATATATCTTGATTTTATTGAACTAATTTTCAAAGAGTTGGAATTGTTACAAAAAATTGAGTTGCACTGTGAAAATATCAAGTTCTTGGCCTGTATTTCCCTGTTTTGATTTAAGCAAGTTTTACAAATTCCACAGGATTAGTTATCAGGCTTTCTGAATGTTATTTTGGTGACTGAATACAGGCAAAATCCCCAATATCTTCTGTTCCAGTTACAGTCACTCACCTGAGAGTGGGGAATTTGATTTTGATAATTACTAGCACTACTGACCAAGATAAGTCCATTAATAATTCAATAAAACTGACCACAACTCAGATACCCTCTCAGACACTTGAGGTGGAAAGCACCACTGGTACCCAAATACTTCATATAGTGCATATACTGACACATGCTCCTGAACAGATTTGATGTTGAAAATCATATGTATGAATAAAACCGGGGAACACTTTATGAGCATAGCTCTCCCCTTCCTTGCACTGACATGTCAGTTGGATGATAAATTCTGTATGCGATTCACTGGTGTATGTTGACCAAATCAATATGACTAAAAGACATTATTCTACTTCCCTATCATTGTATTTGAAGTAAATTTTTAGCTGTCCTGTGAACTAATAATCCCAAAGAGAAAGACATCAAAGATGTTCTGAAGAGAAGTACTTCCTCCCCAGTGCAGCTTTGCAAGAGGATCTTGAATAGGAATTAGATGTTTGCATTCATCAGTGTTCAGCTCTGGGACTCTTCCTATGTGAGAAGGAGAACTATCAGAAGTGATTCTGTAGGCATCCTCTTTGCTGCAATAATGCAAACCACCTACTAATGCTCAGGAAGCTAGGAAGTGCATTGATGCTTATGTAAGTAAATATTGCTTTGGAGGTTTACTTGAAAAATGAAAGTGCCTTCCAGATGCCTGGGCTGCTTAAAGGCCATAGATTCTCCTGGAAATAGAGGAGATTTTGGGGTTCCTCATGAAAGTGAGGGGAAATTTAACTAGGGCATTCATAAATATTGATTGCCTTTTTTCTCAGCTAGGTTTTCATTCATGTTAGTGTATCTGGATGTTGAAAGAATCCAGATCTGAAATCACTGGAAATTCTGCCACCTGCAACTTCTCTGGTATAACCTGAAATTAATTTGGTGGAACAATGTATAAGTCAGAATAAGATAATTCCACACAGGGGGACACAGTGAGGGCAGGACTATTAGGAATCATTCATTCTTTGCAATGTCACAGTCAATTAAAAATAAGCCAAGCAAAAATATTTCATAGGAAATCCCAAATATGCTTGTAACAAAGCTTTTGGAGAACAAAAGACTGAAAGTGACTTTCTGATTTCAGCTTGCAAAATTACCTCACAGTATAAATAATTTAGAATATTCCCTAAGTTATCTTTATAGTCATTGAATTCCTTAAAAATTAGATCTTAGTTGTAAACTTCCTATATTTTGACTGAATTTCCATGTGTTAATCAGTATCAGCTGATTTTCAAAAATTTGTTTTCCATTTATTCTGTGTCTGATCTAAAGCACAAAAAAATTGCTGAGTGCAAAACATGTGAGTTGTACTGCACAATTTTACAAGCTGGCAATGTATTGACCATTACACCCTTACCTACAAGAGCCCATGAAATGAAAGATTCACTCTTGTCAAGAACCCTCTCTATTGAGACAGTGTTTACACAGCACCATTGTGAAATTCAGCTTCAAAAGAAAAGAGAAAAATCAATTCACCCTTTACACTTCAGCTTACAAACTCAGAGCTTTACCTGAAGCATCAAGAAATAAAAATTAAATTTCATGTAATAAAATACAAGGATGAAAAATATTAATAGATCCTGGCAGTAAGTTTTCTTACTGTTACAGGCATTCCTATTATGATGTAATGAGTCACTAAGGCACATATTAAACTGTGCATGTTGGTAGGATAAATGAGGCATCTTTTGGAGGGCTAGTGAGATAAACAACTTTTTCTCTGTAATGTTTTCATAATTGTCTTAAGTAATGTCCAGAATCTCATTGTGTCCAACAATATTAGATGAAACTACTTGAGTTAAGATAAATGGGTTATAATTGACCTTTGTCTGCATCAAATACAGGTGAAACATTTAAACATTTTTTCTGAACTTTTGTTTGTTTGTGGAGGGGTGGTGGTTGTTTTTGTTTCTTTCTTTCTTTTTGTGTATGTGAGATTGATTTTGAGTTTGGGGTTTGGATTTTATCTTTGATTTGGTTTATGGGGGGCTTATAGAACAGTTTGTGCTTAAGTGGAATTGTTTTCTGATTTTATGTTAGCCTAGCAAGGTACTCAGATCTCCTGATGAGGTGCATAATTTAGGTATTTGTTTCACCTAAATTTCATTCAATTAACATGGGTGGTCAGTTTTGCCTTCATAAATCAAGCATTTATAATTCCTATCCAGTCAGTGAAGAGATGTAAAATTTATTCCAAGAGATGCTTTCTAGTCCATCTATCACAGAATCACCAGGTTGGAAGAGACCTTCAAGATCATTGAGTCCAACCCATGCCCTAACACCTCAACTAAACCATGGCACTGAGTGCCACATCCAATCTTTTTTAAAACACATCCAGGGATGGTGACTCCACCACCTCCCCGGGCAGACAATTCCAGTACGTCACCACTCTTTCCGTGAAAAACTTTTTCCTAATATTCAGCCTATATTTCCCCTGGTGCAGCTTAAGACTGTGTCCTCTCATTCTGTCAGTTGCTGCCTGGAGAAAGAGACCAACCCCCACCTGACTACAGCCACCTTTCAGGAAGCTGTAGAGAGTGATAAGGTCACCTCTGAGTCTTCTCTTCTCCAGGCTAAACAACCCCAGCTCCCTCAGTCATTCCTCATAGGGCTTGTGTTCCAAGCCCCTCACCAGCCTTGTTGCCCTCCTCTGGACGCGTTCAAGCGTCTCAACATCCTTCCTGAACTGAGGGGCCCAGAACTGGACACAGTATTCGAGGTGCAGCCTCACCAGTGCCGAGTATAGGGGAAGAACCACTTCCCTGGTCCTGCTGGCCACACTGTTCCCGATACAGGCCAGGATACTGCTGGCCTTCCTGGCCACCAGGGCACACTGCTGGCTCACGTTCAGTCGGCTGTTGACCAGTACCCTCAGGTCCCTTTCTGCCTGGGCACTGTCCAGCCACACCGTCCCCAGCTGGTAGCGTTGCAGGGGGTTATTGTGGCTAAAATGCAGGACTCGGCACTTGGACTTATTGAATTTCATCTTATTGGATTCTGCCCATCTGCCCAGTCATTCCAGGTCTCTCTGCAGAGCTCTTCTACCTTCCGACAGATCGACACACGATCCCAGCTTAGTGTCATCTGCAAATTTACTAATGAAAGACTCAACACCCTTGTCCGTGTCATCAATAAAAATATTGAACAAAACTGGCCCCAGCACAGACCCCTGAGGAACACCACTAGTGACTGGCCACCAGCTGGATGCGGCACCGTTCACCACCACTCTCTGGGCCTGGCCGTCCAGCCAGTTCTTAACCCAGCAAAGAGTGCTCCTGTCCAAGCCATGGGCTGCCAGCTTTTCCAGGAGTATGCTGTGGGAGATGGTGTCAAAAGCCTTGCTGAAGTCCAAATAGACAACATCCACAGCCGTTCCGGCATCCACCAGGCGGGTCACCTCGTCATAAAAGGAGATCAGGTTGGTCAAACACGACCTACCCCTCCTAAACCCATGCTGGCTGGGTCTGATCCCCCGGCCATCCTGTAAGCGCTGCATGATGACACTCGGTATAAACTGTTCCATAACCTTACTGGGTACTGAGGTCAGGCTAACTGGCCTGTAATTATCGGGATCCTCCTTCTTACCCTTTTTGTGAATGGGCGTCACATTGGCCAGCTTCCAGTCATCTGGAACCTCACCAGTGAGCCAGGACTGTTGGTAAATGATGGAGAGCGGCTTTGCAAGCTCATCTGCCAGCTCCCTCATCACCTTGGGATGGATCTCATCTGGTCCCATAGATTTATGAACATCCAAGCGGCTCAGCAGTTCCCAGACTGCCTTCTCCTAGATAACAGGGAGACCATTCTGTTCCCTGACTACATACAGGAGGATAGTCATCCTGAGGACAAACTGTCTTTCCAATAAAGACCGAGGCAAAGAAGGCATTAAGCACTTCCACCTTCTCCTCATCTGCAGTTACTAAGTTCCCTCACGCATCCAATAGAGAAAAAAGGTTGGTCTTACCCTTCATTTTGCCGTTAATATATTTGTAAAAACAGTTTTTATTATCCTTTACAAGGGTTGCTAAACTGAGTTCAAACTGAGTTTTGGCCTCTCTAATTTTTTTCCTACATGCCCTAGCAACCCCCTTAAATACTTCCTGAGAGACCTGACCCTTCCTCCAAAGATGATACATCCTCTTTTTATTCCTAAGTTCCTTCAAAACCTCGTTGCCCATCCAGGCTGGACCTTTGCCTTGCCGACTCATCTTTCGGCAGACAGGGACAGTCTGTTGCTCTGCCCTCAAGATCTCTTTTTTGAAGCATGCCCATCTTTCCTGGGCTCCCTTGTTCTTAAGGGCTGCTTCCCAAGGAGCTCTCTGAATAAGTCTCCTAAATAGGCCAAAGTCTGCCATTCAGAAGTCCAATGTAAGAGTCTTATTGATGTTCTTCCTCATTTCACCAACTATCGAGAACTCTATAATTTTATGATCACTATGCCCCAAGCGGCCTCCAACCACCACATCCCCCACCAACCCATCTCTATTTGCAATCTATCTCCCCATTAGATGCCCTGAACCCTTGTTGTAAGGTATGTAAGTTCATACATACTTGGTTGCCCAACCAGTTTTGTTAGTTATTTTAATTATTTATGCTATAACAATGATGCTTGTATTATGTAACAGATTTATGATTATTTCAATTTAATTACAGTTTTACATTAATATCTATGTAGTTTATATAGCTCACTTGAGCATTGTCATGATGTTTTATTTTCTTGGGAAGGAATTCTATTATAAATGTCTTCTTATGAAAATTAATAGCCCATTCTTGTTTGATGTGAAGGGTAATTATATGGTGTTAAATTAATTTTAGTAATATCAAATATAATTTTTTCCTTGTGTACATCTGTATATCTCCCTAATTAAAATGTCATGTAATGTTTCTGGAGGATAAGGAAGAAATTGCCTGTTTCAGTGTACTGGCATTTTAAGTAAATATTTATATCAGACAGTGCTTTCAATAACAAAAAGATTATCATCTTCCATACTGCGTTACAGAAACTCTTCCATTAACAGCTTAAGAAATGGAAGGTTTTTGTAAAGGGCTATGGTAAATTGTAAAATATTCCAAGGCTCTTTACCTTAATTCATTCATAAGGCATATTTCATAAGCATGTTTATCTTTACTAGGAGATGTAAATATGTTCCCTGCCTCCTTCTAGCTACCTTTTTATGCTTTGGTGCTCCTAAATGGGACAAATGCAGACTCAGTCCTTTTTAATGAATATTGAACCTGAAACTGATTCAGAACCCTTCTTCTTTTGACATTTCTAAGAGTTACATATTATGGATTTAACGTATCTTGAGCATCTTTCTATTTAAAAACACTTAAACCCCTTGTGGAGGGAAAGAGATGAGGAAAGACAGCAAATGTCAATAGATAAATATTACAGAAAAAACCTAGGCTTTGCACAAGCTGTGCTTTATATTTCATTTCTCCATCTTACTTAACGTGCTGAGAAATAAGACTCTAAAATAAACAGGCATTTTTGGATTGGCATATTAAATTGTTTCATTCTGAAAAAAAAGTTTCATATATTTATATGAAAGTTTGTATATATATATGAAACTTTATACGTATCATATATATATATAACAATAAATAAAAGTCCCTTCCTTTCCCTGCAACCTTGTGGAAACAGAAGGTCAAGTTCAGTTATGCTATTACTGTACTGAGTACCATTACTTCTGTTCTGTTAAAAAAGAAAAAAAGTTTCATCTAAAGAACTTTCTGGCTGGTAACAAAAGAAGAAAACCTAGAAAAGTTTGGTGGTTTTTAAAATGTAGTAATTAATTAATTATGCAATATCAAAATTAGCTTACCAGTATGTTTTCAGTTTTAAGACTGAAGTAATTGCTCTGTAGCTGCTTCTAGTGCAGAAAAGACACACCTTACTGTCAAGCCTAACCTTTCAAAAGTCAAATTGCCTAACTTTCAGATGATTTCTGATTCAATTCAAGGAACAATTTTTCAATGAACAAAATACCTTTAAAATGGGTAATCGAGCTAATGGGCTCTACTTAGCAATGCTTGCATTAATATGCCGGGCTACAGGCAGTACTAATGATGGGAAAGTAAACAAACCAAGAACTACAGAACAGTTCAAAGTGAAGTAAATAAATTTAGGATGAAAAATATTTTTGTTATTTTCTTTTGTTTTGAACAATGTTATTTGCATCTCTACAGAAGAAAAGCACAGTAGGCATGTACAAGCTCGGAAAGCCAGTGGAGATTTAACAGCCGTTTTCCAAAACTGTTTATGACTCCAAAACATAACAAATTAAAACAAATGTAATGGAATGAAAATTCTGAAGTTTTTTAATGTGTTATTTCTGTAATTTTGTCCTAACTTTGTGATTCATCTCAGAAATCAATTATACTTAATTACTTTAAGCAAAAGGAAGTCAGATGAAAGAGCTGGCTGCAAAATGAAATACATCTGTCTTGATTATTAACATTAGCTTTACTAAGAAATCAGGCATGAAGTATTAGTACTCTTAAAAATCCTGAAAGTCCAGTAATCTGTGGGAATATCAGAACAGACTATAAAAAACCTAGACTAAGCGTGATGTAAAGTATATGTGCTAGATAAAAAAAGGTTTAAGATAAGATAATTCATCCTGAATTTGAAAAGGTCTGAAAGTAAGTATATAAGGCCCCAAAACTTGCTCAACAAGGCTTTTAAAAGGGCTTACAGTTGTTCATGTACTCTGAGTTAGACACACAGGAGAAATCCTGGCAACATATTCTTAAAAGGTCAAAACGACAAAAAAAAACCCTTTACCGGAAACTTTAGAAAATCAAAGAAATTTGACAAAAGGTTTAGAACAGCATTCAATCAACATAAAACATTTCTCAAAGCATTAATTTAACCCATTCAATTTAGCAGTCTCTAAGCCTATCTTATTTTAAGTTACTCAAAATTTCCAAGAGGAGCAAATTTAAAGAAGACAGAAAAGATATAGAAAAGAAAAAATATAGCTACCATTCCTAGTTCTAATGCTGTTCAGCTGATAGAAATTCCAAGAGGATGTAGGGTCAAGACACGGGCTTGCCTTATGTCCAGCTTCAAATATCCCTCCGTCTCCCTAAGCTGTTCCCCCAGGTGGGACTGCCAGTCATTTGGCCACTCATGAGTTGGGTTGGGGGCTCCAGGAGCATGTGTGAAGCATTATCTCTCCTGTGCCAGGAATTGCTGGCCACAAATCCCTGGGCTGGGATACGGGCGCGGGGGGTGCATTGTGTGAAGCAGGGCTTGGCCTCACCAGAACAAGGCTCTGCTTCTTCCCCCACACAGACAGTGTTTTGACCCACCAATGCTGCCAGTCTCTCACAACGTATAAAGTGACTGAACTTAAGCCTTAGTTACCTAAGCAGAGAGAAGACAAAATAAGGTGAAAAATTAATGAGATTGTAGTATTTATCATAATGCTTATGCATATTAAATATAAATAAAAATTCATATATGTAAGATTTAAAGATTTAATAGAGAAATTGCCTGAGTTTGACATCTTTCCTAACCCCGCCTACAGAATTTTAGGCAAAAGTACTGAGTTCATAAAATTTTGGTGAACTAATATTTTGATATTTTGGTATTTTTGTATTTAACTCTAAAGTAATGATCATCACAGCTTTTATTTTTCTCACCTGTATGGGCAGCCAGGATGCAAATGTGGCCCTAAGGAATGCAGCCCTAACTGGCAACATGAAAATGGATGCAGAAGTATTCCTGACAGAATTCAACTGTGTAACATTCTCTTAGGCCTACTCCCCTTCCTCCTGTTGTCATCACTAATTTGAAAGGAGTTTGAGAGCATAAGGGTACCATCTATTTAGACTAGTTTTAAAAAATTATGAAGAAAAATTTGTCCTCATAGCTATAAATGAAAGAAGCAGATCTCTTTAGACTTCTTTTATGGATGAGAACTTTTAAGAGTAAGATTGATTTCTGTGAGCTCATCAAGCAAGTTTCAGATTCTGAACTAAAAACTTAAACCTTTTGCTTTACACTTTACAAAAGCACTAACAATATATGTCATGAAGAATAGCCCCTAAGGCCAAATGTATCGGAAGAACTTTAGATGTCTCATTATTCCCTGATGCTTACTATGGTGCAGGAAACCATTTAAGTCAATAGTTAATCTTCAGTTTTCAAGCTTTATAGTATAGCATAGGATAGAATACTGTGAATTATATTAATTGCTCTGGCTCTCTAGCATTTGTGCTACATATTCTTTCATATTTTGACATGATTTAATTATCAAGTCAGGTAATTTTCGAGAGTGAACATCCTTATTTTTAAAGATTTATTTTTAAAATATCTTTAATATTTTAAAGATATTTATGGATACACATCTGCAGTGCAACCTAGGCTTTAGCAATTTTCAGAAGTCTATTTCAGATTGACATGCAGCAAAGGTATCCTATCTTCTTTTCTTGCTAGATATCTCTAAGGAAATCACCAAAGGAAGTTTAAACAAATGCAGTATTTCTTTACTCCCTTGGGTGTACATGTGGGTTTTGCTTACAGTTTAGAAAGAATACATTACAGTACGTCTAGTTGATTAATGGGCATGCAGTTGTCTGTAAAAACTCGGTATGATTTCAGTAGTATGAGGTTTTGTTGCTTATATTCAGAAAAAATGTTTTCCTAAAAAGTGTCATGGCTTAAGAATTTAATTTATAATAAGTTGGAACATGACATACAAGATCTCTAGGAAAAAAAGGTTGAATACACTGATTTTATTATGAATTGTCATTTTGGGGCAAGATATAAAAAAATTAAAGCCGTAGTGGGACACTAACTATATTAATTTGTTAAATTATATTTCAACAAGTCAGATTGATTATATTTCTGCATTTCTATTGAACTTGCAGCAATTTTTTTTTTTAATGCACACTGTATTTCATGCTCTACCTTTCTGTTTCTTCTGACATGGTGTGGATTAGACATAACTGTTAAACTTGATACTGTATTCCAGCTTCTTAAATTAGGGGTATCTCTCACAGACAAAGTCTATACTGAGATGAGGGAGGGAGGGAGGGAGGGAGGGAGGGAAGGAAGGAAGGAAGGAAGGAAGGAAGGAAGGAAGGAAGGAAGGAAGGAAAACGAAGTGAGGGAGAGATCTTTATATGACAGTGAATGGAAAAATGTTCTTCTCCAAGCTCATATGCTTTCTCCTGCTGAAAATTTCTTTTAGATGTTAATATAGAGATGACCACATCTATAATCTGGATGATTTCAATAATTAATTTTCTGCAATGCATTTTTGAAGCAGAAACTTATCTGCTAAATGTGTTCATTAGCAACAACATTTAAGGCATATGGGATTGCAAACACTATACACCTTATATGAAATATTGTTCAAAATTGAATGATATCTATGTTAATATAATAATTGTTGCTTAAAAAAAATCTGATATAATCATATAATCAAATGGGGGAGAATCACATCCCTCAAACTGCTGCTGATCATGCTACTTTTAATGCAGCCCAGAATATGATTGGCTTTCTGGGCTGCAAGCTCACATTGCTGGATCCCTTCCAAATTTTCATTGACCAGTGTCCCCAAGACCTTCTCCACAGGGCTGCTGCCAATCAGCAAATACTGTTGTCGCTCTATAGAACTGCAGTGCAATACTGCCTTGAACTTAATTCCCATTGGACATGAATTCTACAACTATGTATTAGTATAACTGAACTATAATTTATTATTTTGCTTGTCCCATAGCAACTCTATTACTAGTAGTCAATCACATTAAAACATTAAAGAACATATGCAATTATAATTAACAGAAATACCTTAATACTAACTCCCATATTTCATTTGAATAATGCAGATCTATAATTTGTACTTTTCTGCAGCTTAATATTGGAGGTTTTTAAGGACAAAAATTATAATATGCTTGTCAAAAGTAATTTCAGTTTCAGTGGACAGAATAAGTTATGTAGGTGAATATCATAATTTCTTTTTTTTTCTTATGTAGAACATATCTATCTCTTTATTTGTTCCCCCCAGGCATCTTAGAACTATCAAACAGAATTAACGCTTCCTTCCTGGTCTACAAGACTCAGCCAGGTAGAAAGAAGAGATGACACATTTTATTTGCAACATCAAACCATGTCTTTGTAATGTTGGTAGTTTCCAGTATCAATTGTAAAGTGGATTATACTAGGAAGAGAAAATAACGCCAGAAATTTAGTTTAAATGTTTTAAAACTTTGCAGACTGATAGCCCCTTTGATACTCAGCAGTTTCACTTTTACGAAAATGGTTGTTCATAACAATCTGATTCTCTGGGAGATGAAGCCTGTAAACTCTTTCTAGGGCCTGCAAGCATCTTCCTCCATACCAGATATGGGCAGCATAACCCCTCCAAGGGCTCAGGAACACAGATTAAGCAGTGATCAAATACTCCAAGACCACRAATGAAGAAGCAAGCTAGTTTAGCTCCTTTTAAAATGTTTGAAATATAGAATAGACCTATCCATTTTCAGTTAAATCTAAAGAGCATTGAAACTTTAGTCTAAGGAGTATGAATCTTTTTATCTAGCTCTTCAGGAACCAGTAGAAGTTTCGTACAAATTCTGAGACAGTAAATTAACAAAGACTCAATCTGAAGTTGCACCAAGGGAGGTTTAGGCTGGATATTAGGAAGAAGTTCTTCATGGAAAGGATGATTGGACATTGGAATGAGCTGCCCGGGGAGATGATGGAGTCACTGTCCTTGCAGGTGTTTAAGAAAACACTGGATGTGGCTCTCAGTGCCATGGTCTAGTTGACAAGTTGGTGTTTGGTCATAGGTTGGACTCGATGATCTCAGAGGTCTTTTCCAACCTAGTTGATTCTCCAATTCTGTGAAAAATGAGACATAATAACCTACTAATAGGTGCAAGTTTTACAGGGTTGTGAACAATGGAGGCTTTTTCTAGATAGCATTTTATGGGCAATATCTCATTTCCACTGAGGGTTTTCAAGTGGGAACAATTGAAATTGGAATCAAAAAGAAGACAAAATCTGAAAGAAAAAACAAAGGTCATAAAACAAGYGCTATAGAGTAACTAAAACCAAGGCATCTGTAGTGTTTCTGCAACAAGGCAAGGCTACTGGGAGCTTTGAATGACTTTTATACCTATGATTAGAGAGCTGCAGACTACAAAAAATGCTAACTATTAGCCAGCTATACCTCCAGGGTGCTTTTCTGACCTTAACCTTACACCTTCTACAGTTAACCCTGACCTTCTACAGACAGATGACCGTATGAATTGGGCTGAGTACACCACAAATTTCAAAGCTTTTACTTCAGCCCTGCAAACAACTACACTATGACATTTACCCTTCCAATAGACAGAACTCAGATCTTGCGAAAGGTAGTGAAGACCTAAGTAGTATCACTTTCTACGAGATCTGCAGAAACTCATTGGGGAATCACTGAGGGCTATATGACTAAGGAACATAGCTGCTACCGATTTTTGACAGGCTTTCTATTGCTAGATCAACTTGGCATACATGAAAATGCTATTTCCTATACTTGTTTCTTTGTCTATGTTCAGAAATATTGTAACATGGAACCTATCACAACCGTTGCTGGGAGAATGCATTAACATTTCAACAGTGTCTTCAAAACATTAAGTGTCTTGAGTACTAGAATATTTATTCAAATTCAAATAGGTTTCTAAAATAAATTAATTGAGAGAAGAAAAACTTATTGAGTAGCTCCAGCTACAACACTAAAATGAACTCTCTTCCTAATGATTGTACCTCTTGACATTTCTTCTTCAGCTTTCAGTGCTGAGTTTTCAATACTCTGGGAATGAATGCTGAAATGTTGGTGAAGTTCAAATTGGATGAAATTCAACATGAGTTCAAGCAGCTAAGCCTGTATACATTACAGTGTGATGCAGGTTCATGCCTGTGAGACAGGGTGAAAGACGGTATGTTAGAAACTGTCAGTATTGTACTTCTCTGGCAATCCCCCGAATGTTAAAAACAGCCTTCTTAAACCTTTCTTCACAGTGATTAAGCACAATTTTTAGTCTAAGTCTTGAAAAAAAACCTCTATATTGCTAGATGTGTGTGAAAGGTTCTTTGTAACAGATATTTAAAGCAGGTGATACTTCAAGAAGACCTAAACTTAGYGCCATAGGTTGTTCTGCTGTGGAGATTTCAGCCTCTTAGATTTATATTCTTATTCATAAGCACAGTGCTGGTATCAGAAGAGAGCACTGGGTTCAGAAGCAGCTGAAATTGTTCTCTTATGAATAGCATTGCACAAGGTTATTTACATTTTTTAATACTGCAGTACCGCTATTACATTAATTTCAGCTCTTAGCTAAATCTTTAATTTCATAATTATTTGATGCTCAGCAGCTAATTAATGTTTTGCGATCTAATAATACTAAAGAACTTTTAGTTACTTTTGAGTGCTAATACTAGAGATTTAGAAGTTTCCAAACAATTTCATTAGTGTATTAGAACCCTGAATTTTTTCAAAAGACAAGGTCAAATGAAAAAACATGCTTTTCAACATAATAATATGGCTATTTTATGGATGCCAGTAGAAAATTTTCCTTTATTTCATTAACAATAACTATATTTCAGTTAAAAATAGACATTTTTAACTCTAAACAATCTGTTTGTGAAATTAGTAGAGACAGATGGAGTAGACAGATGCTAAATTTAAAATGTCTGTACTGGAAAATTAATATTAAGAGTTTGTATGTTGTTTGCTCCTGATTATCATAGAAACCTAGAATCCTGGAATGGTTTGGATTGGAAAGGAGCTTTGAAGATCATCTCATTCCAAACCCCTTGCAGGGACATCTCCCAGTAGGTTGCTCAAAGCCCTGTCCAGCCTGGCCTTGGACAGTTCTAGGGATGAGGCATCCACAACCTCTCTGGGCAACCTGTTCATGTGCCTTGTCACACTCATGAAGAATTTCTTCCTAATATTTAATCTAAATCTACTCTCTTTCAGTTTGAGACATTTATCTCTTTTTCTGTCACTGCCTGTCCTTGCAATAAGTCCCTCTCCAGCTCTCTTTTAGGCCCCTTTTAGTTACTGGGAGGCTGCTCTAAGGTCTCCCTGAAGCCTTCTCTTCCCTAGGCTGAGCAACCCCACCTCTTTCAGCCTGTCTTCCCAGGAGAGATGCTCCAGACCTCTGATCATCTTCATTACTCTCCTCTGGACTTGCTCCAACAAGTCCATGTCCTTCTTATAGAATCATTAAGGTTGGAAAAGACCCCTAAGATCAAGTCCAACTGTCAAATGTTGTGTGTGGAGCCCCAGAACTGAACACAGTACTCTAGGTGGAGTCTCACCAGACTGGAGTAGAGAGGGAGAATCACCTCCCTCGACCTGTTGGTCACTCTTCTTTTGATGCAGCCCAGGATGCAGTTGGCTTTCTGATGAGAAAGAACAGTGACTTTTTAAAATTATTTTCTTTACCTTATTCATTGATAGAAAATTGCATAGAAAATGTCCTGTTAGGGATATTCTCTGATCCCTATTCACCAGAAATAGTATTCTCACTTTAATATGATCACTAGCAGGTGAAGATAACATTCAGTGAGATGAAAGGAGGCAACAAATCTCCTTCTGAACTCATTAGGTCTTGGAAGCATTTGTTTTCTCAACTCCTACTTCTTCATAGTGTTTTTTTAATATATTTGAAATAGGTGTGTTCAGAGCTACATATATTTTAGGACTGGCTAACATTTACTTTTTGAACAACCACACTGACTATATGAACAAATACAACAATTTTTATTTTGGTCCCCAAAATCTTTGAAAATTCTGTCCTTTATAAGTTTTTCATAATGACATACTTTCACATAAATGTATCAAAGAATTACACCATAGATGTGCTTAATTGTATTTCAGTTTCCCTGGATGTAGAGTAACAGAGCATGTATCCAAGGAATATTAGTTTTGTATGTTGTCACATCAGAAAAGGGACCTTATAATACAATTTGATTATAAAAATCTTCTTTATTCTGACATGATGATGTTTGAGAGATCTTTTATGGCAGTAGGGTGGTATTTGTTTATATGAAAGCTATCCTTCTCTCTTTTTGTAGTTACCTAATAATAAAATTATCATAAATAACTTTTACAGTAGAGGCAAACTATAAAGATTCTGTGTGAATTCCAAGAGTGTTTTTGTGTCATATCTCAGTGCATAAAAATATCTGTAGCCTGAAACACTGGGCTAGTGAAGAAAATTAGAGATTGACAGACACAAAATTATGTGAATTCTTCTGAAGTACTCTAAGAAAGGAACTGTACAATAAATTTTTCTTCTGAGCCACTGGGAAAATTTCTGGTGTTCAACAGCCCTGAGAATTTTCCATTTCTTACCTGTTGTGGCATGGCTTAATGGGCTTAATGGGAGCACATTGAGACACTGTAAAGAAAATCAGAGAACTTGGAAACTGCATTTGTGCTTATATATGCATTAGCACCTCTTCTTTTTTTTCCAGTCTTCTAATTAGTGTTTTAATATTGTCATTTAAGTTGTATTGTAGTCAAAGCTATGGTCTAGAAACAGTTTGGGATTTGGAAAATTTAAATACAAAACTGTGTTTGTAGTAAATCTTTTGGTCTGCATTATACCGTCCAATTACAAGCCATTGCACCTTTATTAATATTTGGCAGATACTTGAGAACATCATGAAACACAAAAATTGTGGACTAGCTTCAAGTATGTTCTCCCAAGCAGCTTAGAAAACCAGAAGCCATAGCAGCTGTTCTTAGAAAGGCATGTGGCTGCCAATAATGTCCTTACTCTGTGCCACATAATGATGGATCCTGCCTATTGGGAATGGTCCTTAGCCTAAGGCACACAAAGGAATTGCTGGGAGGGTAGTAGGATTCCCTATTTAGCAGTATTTAACATTATGCAGTTACATTACTCAGGACCATTTTCACTCACTATTTCATTTACTGATACAGAAACAGAAACACCTACCCTTCCATTTTTTAAGTCAACTGCATGGTTGTTTCAACAATACTGTGCCTGACAAAAGGCAGAATCAATGTCCTGTCATATTTTTCATGAAAAGATACCAGGGAAGTTGCCAGCACTGGAAACAGAAAATGCGTTCGGTCCATGGAGACCAAAAAATAAATGAGACTATGGGGATGGGAGCCACAGGACCACTACCTGCTCCAAGCAGTCATCTTTCCTAGATAGCCCATCATTCTTTGTTTACATAGTAGCTATTTCAGTGTTAGGCATGATATCTGCCTATCTAACCTATGTCCGAAAAATATAAAAAGTATTGGGAACAGCTGGGTTATTCTTGAGGAGGTGTGCTTACCTCAAGTGTACAGCAATTTGGTACTGATCTCCCTGTCCTTTCCTTCTGCAGTGACCTGGTCACATAGCAGGTTCTATCTCTGCTTTGAGTTGACCCACCTGCACATGGCCGTTTCCACAGTCTTTCTCCTATGATGCACACTCAATCAGGAGGAATCAGCCAACATTTCCTTGTGAGGATGCTTGATGTGGAAACAAGGCACAAGTGAAATATGGAAATCTGCACCAGTCAAGGAAAAGAACAGAAAGGTTTGGTACAGATCACATTATTAATAAGCGTTCAATGAATTCTCTCATGATTTAGCCCTAGCTGGCAAAAAGGGACCACACAGTTGCTCGCTTGCTCCCACCCCGGTGGGATGTGGGAGAGAATCATAGGAGTAAAACTACGAAAATACATGGGTTGAGATAAAGACAGTTTAATAAGTAAAACAAAAGCCACACACAAGCAAATCAAAACAAAGAATTCACTCAAAACTTCCCATAGACAGGCAGATGTTCAGCTGTCTCCAGGAAAGCAGGACTCTATCACCCTTAGCAGTGACTTGGGAAGACAAATGTCATCACTCTAAACATTCTCCCTTTGTCCTTCTTCACCAGCTTTATTTGCTGAGCATGATGACATGGATATGGTATGGAATATCCCTTGAGTCAGCTGGGGGCATCTGTCCCACCTGTGTGCTCTGCCAGCTCCTTGGGAACCCCAGCCTTCTCACTGATAAAGTCGGAATGCAGGAAAGGCCTTGACACTGTGTAAGCACTGCTCGGCAATAACAAAAACTCTTCATCATGAACACTATTTTCTTCACAAATTTAAACCATAGCCCCATACTAGATACTATGAAGAAAATTAACTCTATCCAAGACAAAACCAACATATCCCTAGTCATAGAATCATACAGTTATTTGGGCTGGAAAAGGCTTTTGTAGACCATGAAGTCCAACCATTAACTTGACACTGTAAAATCCATTACTAAATCATGAAGTCATGTGGCCTTGCATTTTGCAGTTCTTCAGATGTGCAGTGTTTTTGGTTCAGCGAAATAGTTTCTCACGCACTTTTGTGTAAACATGAATTGTTGACCTAACRGCAAGGATTGTTATGAATTCCTAACCTATGTGATAGACATTATTACTAACCAGTGGACAGCAGGA